>JAHZNE010005585.1:0-13680 GCA_027744055.1 Callyntrura sp. NNG-2020
GGGGGAGGAGGGGGTGGATGAGGGATGATGGGGGTGGGGAGGATTAGGCGTCGCGTGGGGAAACAGGAATAATTAGAAGGGGGATTATTCAAAGGGGCAGGTGCTGGCGACGGGGGGGAGATGGTGGGGACGATAGCGAGTGTCTTCTTCTCTTGTTCGCTGGCGTTGTGCAATCTGCTCTGTGGGGTGGGATTACATTAGGATGGTTATCGCGGTGGGGACGAGGAGAATAGGAATTTGTACGAGGAGATAATGAGGAGCTTGTAATCGATTGGGCACGACTAATTCGCTTAGTGCGCTCGCCTATTTTGAAATTTCCGCTTTGTTCTGCTTTTAAAATACACAAGCCTATTAACACGATTGTGTGAACCAGGAGGAATTAACGAGAACAAACCCATGACAACTACGACAACACCAGCGTCACTACCGACGTAATTTATGGGGGACATGAGGGTGATCGTCAGCAGTAGCCAGTTACATGATTTCTTAACACAAGCGTTAATCAGGAGCGCGCATAAATAAACGTACGCGGTTTTTTATTACGTTGGTAACGGTAATAAGAGTGCGTGTATTTTAACGAGTTTTATGTAAAATTAATAATAATAAAAGATGGACGCACACATCCGGAATTGCTAACGACAGTTCACAAGTTCGCGGAAGTGGCCATTACGATTAGCCCGCCCCCGTGATCGTACGGACACCACTGTACTTAGTGGTCTGATCATCACGATGGGGGAAAAATATTTATTATTAATTTTTTTTCGTCTTATTTATACGCAGAGGTTAAAGTATCCTGACGGTTGGCGTCGTTACGATCACGGTTACGTGTGGATATTCATGAGAGATGATGGAGTAACCGGAAACGTGCGAGGAGATGCGAGTGTCCCAAAAAATGTGAAATATTTTTCCCCAAAAAAGAGAGAGAATGTGAGTGAGTGAGTGAGGTTGCGTTGCGTTGGTGATGGGTAGTAGTGGTAGCGTGTAATCAAAAATGAATTATTTTAGC
Source organism: Callyntrura sp. NNG-2020 (assembly GCA_027744055.1). Lineage (NCBI taxonomy): Eukaryota > Metazoa > Arthropoda > Collembola > Entomobryomorpha > Paronellidae > Callyntrura > Callyntrura sp. NNG-2020. Next base: position 1,007 of record JAHZNE010005585.1, read on the forward strand.
ACGTTACTTCCTACTCCAGAAAAAAAGTGTCAAGAGGGGCCGAGTAAAAAAGCGCATTAGTCATAAAAAGAGTCGTGAAATGGGAAAAAAACGGAGAAGCGCCACATCAAAATAAAAAACGCGACAAGGTCAGCAAGGCCACTAGAGTGATTCGTTACTTACCCAAAAAAAAGTATAACGACGCTGCTATAACGATGACGATTTTTTTTATACGGTACCATGCATACATAACGTGTGTGTTTGTGTGTGTATAAAAAATGAAGAAGACACTTGACTTTTTGGGATGAAGCAGAAGAAAACGACGTGATTGCGACTTCAAGGTTGGCGATTGTCTTGTTCGATCGCGCAAGTCCTCTTCAGAATAAAGCAAAAAAAAATTGTATAAGTGGCATCGTGTACGTTATGCCCATGTCGTCGCAACTGAAGATGAGCAACTTTAGGTTTCCCATGGTGATGTCGTTATAAAGAATGATCGTTACCCCTCACTCCTTACAGTCGCTCGCCAACGAGCATTCTGGTCGCGTTCTTTTTTCTCGAGCCGTTATTTCTATTTTTTTTTCAAGTCCCTTACGTTCTCGAATACGAACGGGGTTACTAGCGTTACTTGTGGGAGAGCTGTTGCTGTGGTCGTTCGTGCTTTGTGTGGTGAGCTGAGGCTCCTTGTTGTTATGTGATTTTATTTTGTTTGTCGCGTTCATTGTGACGAAATATTTCAGCTTTTTTTTACTTTCACTTTTCTTTGTAGTTTAACGTGTTTTTTGGGTTAACGTGTTGCTATTGGGAGCAGGAGTAACCAACTTGAGCTGATTTTGGAAAGGGGTTCGAGTACGTTATTGCGTGCCCAACAAGCCATTCATTACCAACGCAACTACACATTTTTATTTGAAACTTTGAAGCTGGCAACATGAACGCGCGTGTTGTCCTCCTTGTTTTTGTCGTCGGGGTTGTGGTCGTGCAGGCGCAGAGGGGGAGGAGTAATGGCGGTGGCGGCTCCAGCTCATCCAGGAGCACGCAGGGGACTTCTACCACGAGGCTCAGTGCTCCCACTACCACGCCCGAACCCAGGTTTCTATCCTTGCCGGATCCGGGTTAGACATGCTTTTATTTTTCATTCGAGTTCACATTCGAGTTCGGGTCGAGTCATGCGTTTTCGTTAGAATGGAGTTGACTCCATTTTTTGGGGGTTTTCCACGTTTTTCGGTCGATTCGAGTTTTTGGTTCGAGTATGCGCTCGAGTATCCCGATCTCGAACTGAAATGAAGATGTGCACTTTGATGGAATTTGTGACGTTGATTCGAGTATTGCGTTGCTCTTTCAGTGAAATGCTCCCGCCGTCCCAAGGAATTTTTCTACGACGGGCACTGGTACTTCTACAGCGGCAACACGACTCGCTACCGCCACTCCGCAGGTAACCCTTCGCAACCACTAATTATCTCTCTTTAATTATCCCACCTTCATTCTCAATAATTATCCCTTCCGCGCGTGCGCGCACGTGTCTCTCGATCCTTTTTGTAGCCATGGAGCTTCACTGGGAACAACAAGCGCCCCCAACCGGACAACGCAGAGTACGATATCAACGGGACTCCAGAGTCGTGCTTGGCGGTCCTTAACAACGTCTACAAGGACGGCGTCCACTGGCATGACGTCGCCTGCTATCATCCTAAGGCGTTCCTCTGCGAGGACTCTGACGAGTTGCTAAGGTACGCCAGGGCGACTAATCCTAACCTTCCTATTTAGACCATTATCACTTGTTGTTGTTATGTTTACGCTCTTTTTTCCTACGATCACGTCGTCGTGTACATATAAACATTTAATACGAATACGTAACGTATCATCATCATCATCATCATCATTGTCATGACAACTACACATAAACTTTTTTTTGTAATAGAATTTTATATAGAATTTATATATTTTTTATGTGGTTATTTATTTTGGAATAAAACAACTCCTTTTTTCTCTACCTTCTTGTCTCTCTTCTTTTTCTCTCTGGTTTCTAAGCACCTTGACCTTGACCTGAATCGCGGGCGTGTGAAGGCATCAATGCGTGTGTGTGTTTTGAAAAAAAGCACTTTTTTTGTAATCATGTGTAACAAAACAAATTTGTCGTGTGTCGTGTGTTTTGTTTTCGTGAAGCGTTCGAAGGAGGAGAGAGACGAGTCCTCGGGTTCGTTTTTTGTGTTGCTACAACAACAGCAGCAGAGAGAACGCAAGCAGCGAGGGAGGCTGGGACGCTTTTGTTGCAGCGTTACCGCCGGTGGTGGTGGTGATGGTAGTGAGGAGAGGTGTGAATAGCGCTATAAAATGTGATCTTGGTGGTTTTACTGAGGCTATCAAGGGGGAATATAGCAACAGTCAAGTTTTTATTCAAGTTTACAGCCAGTTTTGTGGGGGACGAGGATTTATTGTAAAGAGGGCTTTTGTTGCTACAGCGTTTTTTTTTGCGAGAAGGGAAGGGAGTCATCATTTTGGCGAGAATTATTGGGGATGTGATGATAGAGTGGTGGTTAGAGAGAGAGAGGGAAGCGATCAAATACAGCGGGGAATCGCTTTTGTCATTTTAATTATGTTTTGTGGTGCGTGGGAGGAAAATAATGTAATTTGTTCAAAACGTAATTTCCATGACGACAGGGGTTTTATGTTGCTATTGGTGAAATGGAGAGAGAGGGAGAGAGGCTCTCAGGGTTGAGGATTTATATTGTGCGGAACGACTACAAAAGAAGAACCAATTTCCTTGAAGCGGGGTTGAAGCGAATGACTTTTTTGAGGCGGAGGAGAGGAGCGTTGCTACGGGAACGAGACAATTTGGCTTGGTTGGGTAACGTCATGTGGTTAGTGGTTGGGATGGACGTCAACGTGAACAGTGAGGATGTTATTGACTGAGAAAGGGGGGTTTCGTTAATTTAGCGTTTATTTCATTACAGGTGGAAAGGTGAGTAACTTGAGGTATCCATGGTAATTAGCTAATGTGGGTTAAGCGTTGTAAGGGGAAGGGAAAAGGTGAGAGAGGTCAATGACCACTGAACTTTGCTGCGTTTCATTTTATGCGGTCGTAGAACGGACTATAAACTGAAAGGGAACTGACGTCATCCTGTGTGATTGGCTGTATTGGTTTTTGTATCCAAGGAAATATTTTGCATTTTCAGTTGATTTATGTTTATTGGGGGCCTTCTCTGAACGGTGAGTGGTGGTGGTGGTGGTAACATGCAAATGGTATGGTAATGGTAAAACGGCGATGAAGGCGGTAGGTAGACAAGAGATGTTGCTACTTCGCGGTTGCTATATCGACTGTGGGTCTCAAGAAAAGGAATGCGTATTGCGTATGGGATGATGAGCTATTCCGTGAAAATGGCATTATTTCATGAGGTTGGTTTACATGGAAATTGTACGTTTTTTAGGGGGCATCATCAGAGAGGAAGAATGCTTTTATGGAAATTTTGGTGTACATGGGTGTAGAGGCAAATTGAATAAATTTGTGGAGAGGTAGGAAATTTGTCATTTTTTCAAGTTTCATACGACGCATTGGGGACATGGGCATTCTCAACAAGGGAAGTCTATGGATAACGGTAAATTTCTTCAGAAATTTTAAATTTCTATGGCGATGAGTGGGATGACTGGCGCGGCGGTGTTAAGTAAATTTAGTTGAGATGATAAATCTGGCGAGGTTGCTAGGTTACCACGCAAATCGGAGTTAAGTACAAATTTTTCTGCCTGCGTTAATATGCATCATGCCTGTGTAGTATGGAATATCGTTGCTAGGTGAAAATAAAAAAGTGGAAGAGGGGAAATAAAAAATGAAAAATATATGCTTTATTATATCACGATTTGTTTAAATAAAATGACTGTATCGTAGGGACGGGTACCGACGCAAAATGAATGAATAAATAGATAAAAAATAATGTTTGTAAACGCACGCGGCATTGATAAGCGACGTTGATAACTGGAATAAAATATTAAAAAATGCGTGAAATTATTCGTAGTAAAATGTAAATTGGTTGGAGGTAACATTGGAAATATGACGCGTTGAAAAGGTTACTCCTGCTTGATAACATGTTTGGGAGCGTAGGTTGGAATGTCTTCGTGATCGGTGGGGGGTTTCCCGTGTCGCCCGGCCATCGGGTAGAGACTTACGTCTTTTAACATTCTGACGCTCCTGTGAACGTCCCCGAGCGTCTCCCTGCACTCCCCGTGGTACTGCACCAGGGTCCTTCCTCCAAAAAGAGCTGAAATTTATAACAAACGTTTTCGAATTTTAAATGCACTAATTTCTTAAAATTGAGCAGGAGAATGGGAATAAATGATAATAAAAATAGGTGAGTGGGGGTGGAAATAAATGATAAAAATGAGTGATAAAAGTAGTGACTTACCATCCACATTGTCGACTTTGAATCCTACACCTTGGCGCATGCTGCCGTTATGGGACTTTTTGATGTAGAGCTTCACGTGTTTCTCGTCCTCCCATATTTCGTCAAGCTCTTCTTCCCGCTCTTCCTTCCGTTCCGCCGCCATGACTAATAATATTACTATCGGGTTCACTTAAAAAATCGGGAACTTGAAGCAAATCACTTCAAAAAAAAATTTGAAGCGGTGCGGAAGGACTACCAGGGGAAACGGGGCTTATCACCAGAATGGAACCACAAGTCTTCCTCGCCCCTTTTATTCATTCGTCGAGACCTCATTCATTATTGAACTCTACTTGCTAACTGCCATATGCAAATTATTCGTGTTTTAAGTCGGCATAACAACAACGTACTAACTCCATTGTAAAATGCCACGACTCCACCAAATGCCCGTGTTTTCAGGTACTTTTCACCTGGAAAGAGAATACCCACACGTTGCCAAAGTACCCGAATCACACGCATCCATGTTATCATCTCTTAAACGCATTTACCTACGTAACGTAACCTCATTTAATCCCTCATTTCTTTATGGTTAAGGGGTCGTCCATTTCAGTAAATCCCCCTTTTCAACACATCCCACCCGTATCACGCTTGTGTACCGTGACGTAGTTATGACCCCTTTTTACTCTAACACTCAACCTGAATTAACATTTCTCCCTCCCTCCAATGAACGACCCCCACCTGCTGCAAAACAAGTAGAACATTTTTTCATCAACCGTCCACAGGTTCACATTTCCCAAAGACTACGCACCACCACCGTCATCTCCCTATCAACCTACAACTTAACTAACCTCATTTAATCATTCATTTTTTAACCGTAAAGGGTCCCTCCATTTAACAAAATCCCCGTTTTCACCACCCCACCCCACTCACGCTTATTTTGCCGTGACAACAGCAAATGTCCACTTTCAGCAACGTCTCTACAGGTCTATATGTCCCACCCCTCCACCGCTCAAAATGAACGGCCCCAACCGCTTCTAAATGAGTAGAATATTTGTTATTAACTCCCCATCCCTCTCTTGTTGGTCACCCACCGTCCACACGCATCCCCCAAAGCCTCCCTAACAACCTGCCTCGTTCTTCCAATATCTCTCACATCCCATCCAAAAAACCCAATTTCCCTGAATCAGAGTCAACTCAAAATGAATATTCTCTCGCTCTTCCACGAGGCGGAGGAGGAGAGAATATAAAGTTGCTATGGGGAAGGAGCTAATTAGGTTAGCTCACACAAAGTGCACTCTCTCGTTCTCTATAAAGTTCAGTGTACTTTGCTACGAGCTTACCGTGCACACTCACACAGGAAGAGAGCACTGGTGTATCTCTCGCCCTAACATGTTGCATTGACTCACATAGAATGAACTCGGTTGACGAGTCCCCCAACCTGTACGATTTTTATTCGTGGATAAATCCGATGACGGAGAGGGATGTAAATGGATGACTACGATAAAATGCCCATGTGTGTGTACACTCCGGGTGGAGGACGCACCCTCGCTATGGAGATATCCAGAGAGGGTGAACCTCTGGACAACTCGTACGTGTACACAACCGACGCGATTACGTATACACAAGCCGCTGTATTATTTCCTCGGGTAAAAATGAGTGCTTTTACCCAGGAGTGTATGGAAGAGGGTTGCTGTTGAAAATGCACTCGGATACAAGATGTTCTCCCCCTTTTACACTCGCTCCGTGGACAGTGCACCGTGCGGAAGTGCTCTCCAGACAACCATATCATGAGTCATCGGCTCTAGTCACAGTTACTTTTAAACAAATTTATTTTTTTACGTACAATTTACTAGTCAAGATATCGCGTTAGTTACATATCCGGGATGTTCGACAAGACGCTTCAACCCCAACCCCAGCAGCAACAGCAGGGGACACCACCCCCGCTGCTGAAACAACCCCCAGGGTCGCCCCAGAAACTCATCATTTCTAACAGTTGCAGCAGCACCAGTGTCGGGAGTATCCATGGGGATAACACGATCCTAACCGCCATTACCGATAAGATTAACAACGCTCACCACCATCATCACCACCACCAGGGGGGGCCACCGTCCCTCTTGAAACTGTTCGTGGGGCAGATCCCCCGGCATCTACAGGAGATTCAGGTCAGGCCCTTATTCGACCCTTTTGGGCCCATTCTCGAGTTTACGATACTCAAGGATAAAATTACGGGCATTCATAAGGGGTGTGCGTTTCTCACCTACGCCAATAATGAGGACGCCATTAACGCCATCAACGCCGTGCACGAGAAAATCGTGCTGCCCGGGGTGAGTGCATTCAATTTTTGGTCTTTTTACCATTTTTTAATTTAATTTACATATTTAATTATTTTGCTTAATTATACTCATTTTCATTACGTTTCCATGGTTACGTAGTGCTTATTAGTTATTTTTTAAATTAATTATTTGCAATTAAATTTATTCAAATTTGTACAACCGCAAATTTGCCATCGAGCATTATTTCTCGATCAAGTTAAAAGCGCTTTAAAAGCACTCGTGAGTGCACTCTCCAAGAGCATTTTTTCTCAAACACCACGAGTCACACGCTTAGGTTCAATTTTTAAGCGAGTGTAGAATCGTAACGACAGGTGCAATAAAATTTCATCAAATTTGTCAAATTTCCCCGCAATCCCGTAATTGCACGATTCTACGCCGCTGTTCCCTGGGAGATGTGTAAAAATTAGAACCCCCACAAAGACAATCAACCAGTTGAACGAGAACAACAACGACGAAGAGAAAAGTCCGCTAAAAAAATGCCCAGCGTCTCGGTGAAAGAAAGCCTTGTTGATTCAAGCTATGGGGCACGTAACCGTGAAAGAGCTAGTTGTTATGGGAAAGTGCTCCCGACGCTTTCCGAAAGGTAGATAAACTTGTTCCGAGTGGTGGTCTCCCGACCATCACACGACAAGTCTTGTCGAAGAGAAAGGATTGTCGTCCGAGAAAGCGCACAAGGAGCGATGATGAGTTGTATCCCCATACAACTCTCTCTCTCTCTCTCTCTCTCTCTCTCTCTCTCTCTCTTTTCGCTGGCATTTTTTTTGTACGCGACTCGCGTTAAAGAGAGAGAGAAAAAGTTCGCCTAGAGACAGAGAAAGTTGGTGTGCCGTTTATTATTATAGCCTGTTGAATATGTTTACTATGCGAAGGAGCGATGCCAATTTTTCTTTTTCTTTCCCGATGCTCACTCCTTCTCTCCACTATTTATTCGCACATAACCTGTTTGATTGCGGGTGGGTGAGCTACTCTCTCCCTTTCTTTACCACATCTTTACTTTTTCAACTCTTTTTTACTCCTTTTCTCCAGTCTCCTAAGAAACCTCCAATTAATTTTCCTTCTGTCGTCTTTTCGTAGATGAACCGTCCTATACAGGTGAAACCCGCGGATAACAACACCAACGTCAACTCTCACCTCACTGCTATGGAGAAAGCTACGCTTAAAGGAGGTAAAGAACACACACATTTTAGGGATACCCTTTTTCACAAATTTACTGCAAATTTGAGGAAAATATTGGGTTCCACTCATTTACTTCAAATTTGATCTAAAGTTAATTTCACAAATTTTCACAAATTTGAGGAAAAAATTATTTTCACAAATTTTCACAAATTTGTGGAAATAATTATTTTCACAAATTTCCTACAAATTTTCTTCAAAGCTACGTATACAAACTTCTTACAAATTTCCTGAAACGTTACTTTTACTAATTTGCCTTAAAAATATTTTTCCACAAATTTCCTTCAAATTTGAGTACACCTCGTTTTTTCAAATTTCCTTCAAATTTGCTCATTAAAAATTTGTCAAATTTTTCTCCCGTGAAACCCGACAGAGGACCGAAAACTATTTGTTGGAATGCTGAGTAAAACGCAATACGAGCCCGACGTGCGAGATTTATTCTCCCAGTACGGTATCATCGAGGAGTGCACCATTCTCCGGAACGGGGGTCCTGAAGGGGTCAGCAAAGGTCAGATATCAACTTATTTCCCCTCTCCTACTAAATAACATCTCCCCTAATCTCATTATCCCTTTAATTCTCCTAAAAAAGTCCCGTTGCTACGGGATTTTGTTACAAGAAAAAAACCACCTGTAAACTAGAGTGTATATATACGTTGTTGCTGTTGCTTATGGGGATAAATTTATAAATAGTGAGAGAGTGACTCTGTGTATGGTGGTGGTGGTGTGTACATCGACTTGGAGAGAGAGAGATAGAGAGAGAACGAGAGAGCGAGAGTTTTGGAGAAGAGGGAAGAAAATCCATCTCTCGAGTGTTGTGCTCTCCTCCTTCCTTTATTGCTGCGCAGATTTTTTCTTCCTCTTCTCTCACTGTTGCCAGAGTTTCTACACCGATTCCTTGCTCATCGATTTTTTCCCTGTCTCGCTCTCTCTCTACCTTTCCCCTTCTTCTTCCTCTTCTCGCTTTGTCCTGCTGTTGCTGCTCCTTTCCTCTCAAAAGATCAAAGGAAACTCGGGATTTTGGGAATGTCGCGTCTACAAAGATACCAGAAACTTATTTCATTTTTTTAATTAAATTTTTTCCTCTTTTTGGAGAGTCACGGGGCGATCTGCAATTTTATGCGTTGATGATACATGATTAGAGGAGTTGATTAAACAAGATTTGAAGTATCCCCATGGCAACACGTGACCGTATATATATAGATTTATGATGATGCGTTATTGGGGTTTTTTCGGAGGGATACTAAATTATGAAAATTAAAAGTTTAATGATGATAATTCAAATTGTGCCCCACAGGTTGCGCTTTTGTGAAATTTTCTACGCGGGATGAAGCCCAAGCGGCCATTTCAGCGTTGCACGGGAGCACTACAATGCCGGTAATATATGAAGCGTTTCACTGTTTTAATTAACAAATTTCCCTGGCAATTTGAAATAAGTGGAATTTTTATTTTGTAACAAATTTGACAGGGAGCAAGTTCCTCGCTCGTTGTCAAATTTGCGGACACTGAAAAAGAACGGCAGGTTAGTTGTCTACAAGAGGTCATGATGATGCATTAATTATTAAACATCGCTTAATAATCATATTTTTAACGCAGGTCCGTAAAATGACAGCCATGGCAAACGCTTCAGCAGCTGCTGCGGCAGCTCTCGCAGCGAGTGCCGCGGCAGCGTCTCCATACGGGAATTACATGGTACCGTTCATAACGGCTCCGAGTGCAGCTACACCTTCTCATGGGGGTGTTATCATTCCTACCGCCGCCAGTATAGGTAAGCGCCATTATATAACGGTAACTCTAAAACGGTAGATTAAGTATAAAATTATCAAGTTGCCCCAAAAGTTAGACATAGGACGTCTGCATAAATCCAGCTCTGCATCTTATACGATGAATGGAGTTTAGGTGGAGTTAAAAAGTGTTATTGCCTTAAAACTCTAGAGTTGTTGAGTATAACTCTTTGTATTTTAGAGTTATGCAAAATAACCCCAAGGTCAAAGTTATAGAAAATTTTTTAAATAAATCGATTATTTCAGCGGCGTCAGCAGCGGCTCACGCCCAACTGACGTTAAACGGTAGCTCGTCAGCGCACCACCACCCGTCCTCTACAGCGACGTCTCACCACCATCACCACCACCACGCATTCCAAGTGATGTTCGGTAACGGGGTGTCTAGCTCCTCGAGCTCTAGCGTGGTGTCAACAAACGGGACATCCCAAACGCCGACAAACGGCGCATATCACCCGCAGTCACAACTAAACGGGGCGTCTCCAACAACCCCAGGAGGAACACCAACCGCCCTGCAACCAATATTCCACCCCGCGGCTGCTGCCGCAGCATACAACGGCTACACAGCAGCAGCTTCAAGCGCCGCAGCCGTGGCCCCATCTCAGATGTACTTGGCGGCGGCGGCGGGAGGGAACCCGACAATGGCGCAGCACGCGGCGCTCGCGAACGGGAACTCGAACATAATAAACTTCACGACCGCCGCGAGCGCAAGCATGGCCGCGGTTAATGGGATGCACGGGTTGGGAGGTCACCACCATCACGCCGCTGCGACCGCTTCTGCGGTCAGCGCTGCAACGATTGCTGCTTCGATCAATGCGGGTAAGAGATACAATTTTTTAAGCACAAAATTTACATCTCGTGTTTCTGTGTAGACACACCTGTTTGCAAACGTGGCGAATGCTTAAAAAACAACCCTTCTTAACGTTTGTTTTTTCTTTAACTTTCATGTCCGCTTTAAAAAAATCCCTTTTTGAAAATTTTGAAAAAAAAAATATAATTTAATTGCTCGGTCAAAACTCTACGCGATTGACGGGGGGACGGTCGACATCCGAATGGTGAGTCTTTTTCCAATTTCAATTTTCTATCCGTTGAGCGCTTTTATTCGTGCAACTGACGGGGGAAGAGGAAACGTCATGTCAAGTCGTTATGACGATATTTTAATGTGGGTAATGGTTATGTGTAATGTCAATGTGTGGTGCGTCGCAGGTTGCTCATTCTCCGGTCCAGAGGGATGCAATTTATTCATCTACCATCTACCCCAGGAGTTTGGAGACTCGGAGCTCATGCAAATGTTCATTCCTTTCGGTAAGTTGTTGTTATTTTAATTAACAATTAAATTTGATAAGTAATTAATTGAGGGACATTTTTGAAAATGGGGATGCAGGGAACGTGATCTCGTCGAAGGTGTTTATCGATCGGGCTACCAACCAGTCCAAATGTTTCGGTGAGTTATGGTTACTTAATTATAATTAATTATCAATAAGCAAAAATACCGTAAATTCTCGAATTGCCCCGGTCTGGAAATAAACTTGTTTGGAAATTTGCGCGTGTAATAATTTCCAAGATATTTTAAAAATTCTGACCCGGGCGATAATTAGAGAATTTCCGGTGGTAAAAAGTGGTAAAGATAATTAAACCTAAATTTTTATTGTCAGGTTTCGTGTCGTTCGACAACCCGTCAAGCGCTCACGCAGCGATCCAAGCGATGAACGGTTTCCAGATCGGGATGAAGCGTTTGAAGGTGCAGTTGAAGCGACCCAAGGACGCTTCCAAGCCGTACTGAATTTTGAGAAGGAGAAGAAGAAAAAACCTACAACTACTCGTGTGCGGATAAATAATTTTCTACTATGCGAATTATTTTTGTAAACTCAGAATGAGCCATGTTGCCAAAGATACTGACACGGTGAGGGGAGAGGGGGACACACAGAATACAGGGGGGAGGGGACAGGAAACGTACTATACTACAAATTATATATAACTTTTGTAAGTCAGTGTAGACAGGTTAGGGATCGAGAGAAAGGTAGATAGAGAATGTAACAGCAAAAAAACACAGGGAATCTCGTTTTTTGTTTAAAAAAATGATTTTTTTAGCTTTTTAGCTTTATATACCAATTAATGCCAAATATATATATTAACAAAGATTTTAGTCAAAACAAAATACCCGAATTTTTAGTATATCGAGAGGATACACAATTAAATTATCTAAATAGCTAGTATTAAATTATCTGGAGGGAAATTAAGGAGAAAGCAGTCACGTGTAACTATAGTAACAACGGGGTGGAGGAGATGGGGGGAGGAGAGATTTAGGTAATATCGTGTACATAAGGAGATGGTGTTAGGGGGAGGAGGCGGTCGATGGAACAAGTTTCTTTTCATTGGTTGTGTTGATACGTGTACATGGTTACTCAGAGAAATCGAAATTGAATAAATTTGTAGAGCGATTTTGTAAAGGAAATTTGTGCTTTTTTCATTTTTTTTTATAAAAATTTGCATACGGGACGTTTGGACATAAAGCAAATTTCATGACAAATTTCACAATAAATTTTATTGTATTCGAAAATTTCATGACAAATTTCATTGCATTTGCAAATTTTATGTCAGACTTCATGACAAATTTCATTGCATTTGCAAATTTCATGTCAGACTTCATGACAAATTTCATGACAAATTTCATTGCATTTGCAAATTTCATGTCAGACTTCATGACAAATTTCATGAAAAATTTCATTGCATTTGCAAATTTCATGTCAGACTTCATGACAAATTTCATGAAAAATTTCATTGCATTTGCAAATTTCATGTTAGACTTCATGACAAATTTCATGAAAAATTTCATTGAATTTGCAAATTTCATGTCAGACTTCATGACAAATTTCATGACAAATTGCAAATTTCATGTCAGACTTCATGACAAATTTCATGACAAATTGCAAATTTCATGTCAGACTTCATGACAAATTTCATTGCATTTGCAAATTTCATGTCAGACTTCATGACAAATTTCATTGCATTTGCAAATTTCATGTCAGACTTCATGACAAATTTCA
>JAHZNE010005586.1:0-33514 GCA_027744055.1 Callyntrura sp. NNG-2020
AGAGAGAGAGAGAGAGAATAAGGGAGGAAGATGGAGAGAGAGAGAGAGAGAGAGAGAATAAGGGAGGAAGATGGAGAGAGCGAGAAACCGTTCAAGAACCGAATTTAATCAAACAATCTTTCTCTCTAGTCTTATCTAACCCAAAAGTGTTCTGACTACCGTCAACCAATATTTGTAGTATTACAGCACCAGCGCACATGTAGCAGTTATTTTTTTTCTCTGATTTGAATTTATCTTCAATCAGTTCAACTGCGAACCGAGAAATTCAGAAAATCAGCTACAAAAGTAGGTTTTATTAGGAATGATTGACTTCTAATACGTTTGTGGCTGTACAGAGACATCAATATCCGTTTTTATGTTACGTTCTGTTGTGTACATGTATATATGTGTATTATTATTATATATTATATATACATGCTCTCCTTGCATAATGTATTGAATAAATATGCATTCCCTTATGCATCATAGTTTTGTTGGCCTTTTCCTCTTCAGAAAAAAATGCCTCATTTATTATTACTTTTTTCTAGCTTGTGCCTATATCTTTATATGATCCCACATTATATTTTACGTCTTTCTTAGATTACTAACAGCTCCCTAGTGTGTGCCATGCTGCCATCATGTGCCTTGTATGCATGCATAGAGGCATGCATCATTCATGACATGCAATAATGTAAGCAATGTGTGTGTGATGAAAAAAGAAGAGAGCAAAAAGAAAGGAAACAGTTGCTTCATGTCTCCAACTTCCGTGAAACGCTTCCAAAAATCAAACAAGATTTGTAGATGTAGCAAGTGCTCTTCTATGCATCCATCCACAATATGCATATATATCTGAATTGTATAAAATTAAAGACGTAAGTAAAACGTAAAGCACACACATTACATATGCATTAGCATCCTAACCGTGTTAATTTTCTTGTGGTTTATTTGATAGGAAACACCAGTGAGAGAGAAAGGGAAAATGATAGTTAAATATGTACACACGTACAACCATAAACGTGAATTCAAAGAATGCTATTAATACTGCTCAAACTGAGTAATAAATATTAAAAGAGTTACAATTTTTTTTTACCATAATCTGAATGGATTGACAAAACGTAGATCTGCTGAAAAACGTATTTCACTTATAAACTCTTCTATTTTATTCCAGATTAAGAAAAATTCATGATTATAAGCAGGATTACACACATGAATGAAATTGCTCGTCAGCGTTTGATGTTGGTATACCCGTAAGACGAAATACCTGGTTTGATTTTGTATCTTGACATCCTCGTCAAATTTCTTCTTTGGGGAATGTCATTTTAAATTGAAAAAAATGTAATATGCTTGAAACTTCAAACGCGACTAGCAATTTATCCGTCTGCGTCTGCAAAAATTTAGCCTTACTTTTGAAGGTTTCACATTATACTGTAATACGTAAACCTAAATATGTACAATTTTTTCATAGTTCCACTACCTACAACAAGAACAGACAAGGAAAATGTATGAAATGGCAAGTATATTTCTTGTCGAGCAACTAGGGAGAGGAAAACCAATAAATTCATACACATGATGTGAATATGAATGATATGATGTACGTATATGGCATTAATATTGCGTTATATAACCACTGATTTCGGGGCTTGAATAAGTCAATGATGGCGGTGATGTACTTATTTTCTCGATACTTATGTTTCTCGCTAGGTAAATGGGGACACATTCTCAAATTAGGGGAAAGAAGTTGGAAAACTGTAGACTTGAACTTTTCGTAGGATATTAAACGAAATTTACAGGGAAAGTTGCCGTATCGGTTCATCTCATTAAGAATATCATATGTGTCGCTTTGGAAAAATGTCAGTTGCAATAAAGAGGAACTGATGACTTTAGAAAATTAGAGTGCTTTCGAGACTCAAAATTTATACACCTAACCAGATACACACATTTATAGAAACCTACCAGCAAAGCATACTATAGTGGGGGTTTTACAATCATATATTACTGTAATATAAAATGAACGTGCGGTAGGAAAAGTGAACACTTCTCCATTAATATATGCTATTTTTCATTTAGAAGAACGCATGAATCTCTTCAACAAATACGCTTAAAAGTCTCAAGTTCTTCCCAGAAACAATCTGAAATGTCTAGAAGACGTCAGAAAAAAAGAACACAAACAGCAACGGAAAGAAAAAATAGATGGAGAAAACGAGAAAAGACCGAAACGAGGCAAATATTTGATTAGATCAAAGCTTGCAAGGGAAAAATGAAAACACAAGTGGCAACAGACAACATGGAAAATAAGATGAAATGAATCAAGTGTACACAATTACTTGCTTCTTCATTTGGCGTCTTCATCAACGCGCGTCAAAATAAAATCTCATTTCAAATAGAAATTTTTACAAGAAAATGATCATTCATTATAATTTTCCATTTGGAGACAACTTAAGGCAACAAACAGGAAAGTTGGCTCTGTTGCTTTTTGAGGTTTTGGAAAAGCTGTGCTACTTTTTAACATTATTATTACACCTTCCATTCCATTTCCGCGCGAACAAAATGTAGACTTTAACATGTAGCGTAACGTGTAGACGAAACGCAACGTCGAAGCCTTGAATACCGCACAACGTTTTAGAAATTTTCCAGAAGTTAAAGAATCTTTATAAAGCATGAAAGCATGAGAGCATATAAGGCTGGCAAAAAGTCATATATGTCTATTTATACATATATACGATATATACGTGTGACAACCTATAAGTTTAGATTTTTGTAATATTTTTGAAAATTTAAGCAGAAGCTCTGGTTAGGAGTAACAACAACACCAAAGACGCACATCACATTAAAAATACAGATATCATCTTGTACATATATTCAACCCAATATTGTATATTCACGTTACCCTCTGCACCATATTTATATGCAGTATAAAATGATGTTTTCAGAGTGAGGCTGCTTTTTTGTCGTGGGTAAAAATAGAGATGGATGGAAATCGACTTGGCATGAACTCGTCGTTTTCAAACGCGTCGCAGTTCATTTTTCTTTTAGATCATGCAAGATGTTCCTGGCTGCATTTAATAATATGGACGCATTGTATGTGTGTGTATGCCTACTTGTGGTTGCTGCTTGCTAAATTGAGTGTGATGTTGCTGCTGTCTTGTGAATTGATGATGATGTACAAATCGGAGAAAAAAGCAACGTTTCATATTTTTTGTATAAACTTGGTCTGTTTTCCATGATAGTATTGCTGATATTTCACACTAATTCAAACATTTTTGACAGTTCAGTTTCGACTTTAAGGAATACTGCATAAAATGAAAAAGGCCTAGAGGAAATGGAAAGTATAAAAACGTATCAAGAAATAGCAATGATAAAGCCAAGGTTTATAGGAAAACATGAGGAAAATACAATATCCAACGAAAGAGAAAAGCAATATAAAAGGGCCAGCGCCGAATACTGTAGCACAATAAACAAAATTAGATTCAATCTCATAAAAACGAATGCGGATAACAATAACAGGGATAGGAATGCAATGCAGAAATATGCTGTGAAATAAAGGCAGACAATGGATAAAGCGAGCGATTGAACGCATTTAATTTCCAAAATTATAATGAGAGCCGTACAACAATAAAGAGAATTTCCATATTCGCATATATACAATTATAGATTTGGACGCACACGGCAGAATAAAGCAATGTATGCAAACATGCCGCTTATAATAACAGGTCCAGTACAAGCGGAGTCTGTCAATAATTTTAAAAATTGATAAAAAGAAACAACGAAAATGAAACGTAATTAATTAAACTCTTTGGTAGTGCATACAACGTTTAAGCAGACAGTACTAGTTCAATGTTTGCATTTGCTTGAAGAGATTTGAAAATTTCTAAAGATAGTTAAACTTTTCTAAAATTTGTAAAAAAAAACAAATTATAAAGTTGGCGACATTAGTTCCACTCCGATTTCATCACGCGTATGCATCAGAAAGTCATGTGCGCAATGGTAAAGAAAAAATGATAATTACATGCATTTATCTCATTACTATAAGCAGTACTTATTCGTAAACTCGGAAAATATGTAATTTTTCCCTTTCATCATGAATTTTTCTGCAAATACTTACATCGGGATGCTCTTTAACTGGAACATAGACTTTTTCGGATAAAGTGACTGTTGGACCAATTGGTTCAGGAAGTTCAAGTGGCTCCTGCTTTGTGCCAGAGAGATGGAAGAGGTTACCTCGAACTCGTGCAATCTCTGTAAATAAAAGAAAAAATGGTATCAATAGAATAACTTGTAATGTTTTTGCTTCATGGTTGTCTTGTTTGAAGAAAACAAATAGTACCCACATTCCTCTGACATGTTTTCATCAATTATTCTAACGATTTCCCTTCTTGTTATTGTCTCGTACGACCATTTTTGAGACCAACTGCTAACAGTACAGTGTGAAAATTGTTTTATGAGATGACATGCTGATGACTGCGACATGAATATGACACCGCTACAAAAAGGTTACAGTAATGATAACGATGCATGGTGCATGCAAACCAGAGCATGAATACTTAAATACTATGCAAATAAATACACATTGACATGTTGCATTTAAGCGGAACGTAAACAAAGACATAAACGTACTCTAATTTTTGTGAGCACATCGTCATTAACAGATGCAACAAAAGAGATGAATTCTACTACAGCCTCATTAACATTTGCTTTTGACACCCTTGACTTTTGAGCCCAGTTAACATGGACTTGCTTTTAAGTTTGTCATCGTTTATTCATAATACAAACACACCCCTACCACCAGTAGATGAGATGGTAAGCGCTTACAAATCAAAGTAACGTATCCTACGCATGAATCATGAATATGTACACAGAGCCAACAATTGTGTCAGAATGGAAGCTGACAGCGGTTAGATGTCGACTGACTGAACGCCATTCAAAGCGTCCTAATGAATCCCCCTTGCATAGGATATTATCAGAAAATAATAAAATAAATAAGCAGCAAAAATATTAGCAATTGAGATAGTCACCAGGGCGCAGACACTTTCTGCGGTGGTGGAATCAGCTTTCAGCTCTAATGTTATTGTACCAGCAGTTCTAACGGGTGCCGTCATATCATTTAAGTAGAGACATTAATTTTTCTAGGAGAACGTTAACAAAACCAGAATGATGAACATGGACATGAGATGCCACCAGGGCAAAGCAATCAGCATCAATCATTTAATGAACATATAATATATTGCAAAAGTTATAGTTGCAAAAACAGCCACACCACCACACACAGACACCAGCCACACTGCACTGACATCATCATCATCATCATCAAAAATAAGAAGAAAAAAAAACTCGACATCCTCCTACCATCTCACTATCAGTCACCGTCAACAGTGCACCTATATATATATGAAAAACAACCTTTTAACAAGAGGCAGAAAATAATTATTTCAAACGTACAAAGCTTCCTTGGAGCAGAACAGCTAAAACAATTTACAGCAAAACATGGATGTTCATCGTCGTCAGTCACTTTGACATCGACCTGTATTCTACTGTACTTTGCTCTACGCATCTCATTTTGATTTGACTGTTAATAATTAAAATTACGTGAAGTGCGATGAACAATTTTTATTTCAGCAAATTGCGCATCGTCATATCACATAATATTATTCTTATGAACTCACCCAACGTTAAGTCTCTCATTATATCGTGTGGGAGAAGAGAAAAACGAAAATGTAATAACAAGATGTGTAATGGGTATAGGTACGAGCGCTTAGTCATACAAAATGCGTCTAGCTACAAAGTATATATACACACTTTGCTATTGTTATTGACTTTAGAAGCCCGGAGGTAAGCAAAAACAGTCTGAAAATGCGACGACTTTTATGACATTTGATGTTAAAGGAGCTGCTACATTATTGCGATTTGTTACAAATCTAGGGCAAGCCCACAATTCTTGTGTTTTATGAAAAAAAGAAATTATTATGCAAGTCTCGTCGAGTTGATGGGGACGGCAAAGTAATAATTAATGACAAGCGAGTTTAGCGCATAGCATAGCTATGGAAAACATTTGATTGAACGTGCGAGAGAGTTCTTTTAGTGTGTTGTCTTAAAAAGTACGTTGTTCGCTCTGGGATGATGATGGTGACTTTGCCAAAATTCTAACGTCAAAAGTTTTAAGTCCAGTTTGTGCAGAAAACGAGAATGGCGTGTGTGGTCTTGAATAAAAATGCGCCACGTTCTTTTTCTCCCTTATATTTGTCATCCCATAGTTGTAAAATATATTACTGCTGCCATTAAATTCAACATTCAAGATTAATTTTCACCAACATGATGATGAACTCTCGAATCCTTTGTTCCAGCACCGGCACACATTAATTAAGACATTTCATTTGGTTTCGTAACAAACTTTTGTGCAGCAGTAGTAGTAGTAGGTGCATGTTTACAAGACATTTGCAACAAACACAAATAATGAGACAAGAAGAACTAAAAGCCTCAAAAAACTTTATCTATAGACACCACCGTCAATCTAGCGGTTCCTAAAAGTTATTCACGAAACTGAAATCGGACGACAACACAGAAGGAGTGTATGGAGGCACTAATTTACGTGCAATTAATTTGTTAGAGGCTCAATTAGTACCTTGAGATATGAATGTGTGTGTGTATAGGTTATGGCGGTGGTGGAAAAACATTTGAAGTTGGGGTTGGTTGTATCACAGCCTCTACAGAACTTTTTAAGCAAGAATCCCGATGGGACCTACATTGGTTAATGATGAAAATTCAAGCTAATAATACTTGCTTGTACATTGCACATCGGTGCTTTACTTCCATTTTGTTTTAAGCTCCTCTGTTATGAGTAGTAGAACTTGAGCAGAACGAACATAGTACGACAATTTGCAATAATGCGTGAATATACCTGCATCTGCATGGTTTATTAGTCAGGCGATGCGAAATTGTGTTATTTGAAAATGACGTTCACTCGCTGGCTTGTGCAATTCCTTGCCTGACAACTACTACTCTTGCGGTGCGCTTCTGGTTGATCTACCAGTAACATGCCAAATTTTGAGACCTGCCTTATTTGCATACCTATGCACACACTGCTACTGCCTCAACAAGTAGGATGTTTATGTGCGGATAGAAGCGGTAGCGCTATAAAATTATCTTGTGGCATGTAAAAACTGACAGGACAACACACAGATAGACAGAAACAGGAGCAAAGTGATAGAAAGGCATTCTCTCTCTCTCTCGCTGTCCTCCTCTCTCCCTGGTGTTGTCTCTTCGTTTATTTATGGCAGAACCGTGCTCGTGTGTTGTGTTGTGTCGGTGAAGACCTCCTCACAGTTGTTTGTTAGGAAGTAAATTGACAAGGGTCTGCTTCTAGCTTCTTTTCTTTGGAGAAATCGCATGAGAGCGGCAGGCAGTTCATTAAATTTCACCAGTCAGCCAAAGCAGCACTCACTCATGTCATCGTCCCGTATTGGATTTTTTTTATAAATCCATTTCTACTTTGCTGTCAGCAGACCCCAAAGCATAAATCTGCAGCAATCAATTCAATAGTACCAACGAAAAATTCCGATTGATATATGATACGGCTCAATAGACGACGTTGTAGACAAAGAAAGTGTTAGAATCGGAAAGCGAGCAAAGCTTTTGCACACACGTGCTCATTTTCATTTAACAAATAATATTGGTTTAATTGAATTTTCTCCTCTGTTTACTAGCGCAGTAGGAATGAAATATTTACGGGGTTGAAAAGTCGTTCTAGTACGGTATAATAATAATTTCCTGTGTACTTTATTAACTTTCATTTTCATTTCACGCGTCAAATTAGTGGATGAGCGACTTGAATGCATTTACTTCGACACTTGTATGCCTGTTATTGTGCCATAAAGTTGTGCAACATTAACATGAAACCGAACGTGACAAGCTTTAAATTAGACCAATGCTGTGTACATGTCGTTGTGGTTAATCTCCCCACAGCCGCAGAAACAACGTTGTAGGAAAACTTAATTTCCAACTTTGGTCGATGAACGTTATTTGGTAAAATCGACTGACTTCTTTACGGAAATCCAAATTAATCTTGTAATTGGAGGAGACTTCCTGCTACACACAACCCAATTTGTCACGCTTCAGCTTTCCCCGTAGATGGTTGTAAAAGCATGGAGAATGTGGAAAAGCTGTATTGGAGCGAGAGAGCGCGTGCAAATGCTAAACGGTGATAGAATCTGAAGTACATTCTCCTTAGAAGAAAATTCAGGCCAGCACCTCGTGACTCCTGACACGGTAAGAATATTGGCGTAGGGCAACACATGTAATACAAGTGAAGCAAATCATCACTGGAAAGCTTATTACACGATATTCCTTTTCAATATTTCATTTCATAATGTGTGAAACCGAGCATGATGGTATGTATATATGTGCGTCTAAAGAAGAAAAGTAGTAGCAGGAGCAGCAAAAAATGTGGGACTCAAAAGATACATCACGTCTTTTTTAATTTTGTAGCAGGAGCTCAAGTATTGGATTCATTGATGTTCTTGCTCCATTTTTACAGCCATAAAATAAAAACCTATGCGCCATTACAGGGCACAAGCACAACGTCCGACCAAGCATTTAATTACCAAATTATAGCAACGAGCAGTGCTCACAAACTATTTGGAAGTCTTTGGATGTGAACGAGAACGAAGCACACATTTTTCTATATGTGCATTGTTTGATTCATATTTCCTGCTAAATCCACAATCCACAGCTTCTCCGCTACGCCTCACACGCTAGAAAAAAGTATCAGTAAAGATGATGGTATGCTTAGCCAAAAATCCAAGTTTCGGTAATTAATTACAGGGGCCGTACCCTCAATCCAACCGCACTGCTGTAGGATCGTTGTGAAAATTTATTTCTCACAAAAGAGAACATATTCGCGTTTAGGTGACTATAAATTCACAGGAATATAGGGAATAGGCGAACCTGACTACATGACATCTTATCTTATCTATTTCTCCTACTCTTTCACCCTCTCACTCTCCCTCTTTTCATGAGGGAACGTAACGAGAGAATGGAGAAATTAAATTGCGGTGAGTAGAATGAAATGAGTGAGTAGTCCAAGTTGTAGTAAGAAAGATAATAGTTGGTTGGTTGGTGTTACTACTGGTTGTAAAGGAGAGAAAAAATGTTTCTGGCTTGCTATTCTTTCGTGCCACGGACAACTATCAGTTTTTTCTACTTGTGCTACTACGAGGAGGACATTTATGAGACGCTCGGCAGCGGCGAGAGACTAGGTGAAAAATACGTACTTTCCCTCCGGCTTTTACTGGGTTTCACAGCGTGAAGAAAAGACCAAGACAACCCGCATGCATGTCTCTGTCATAAAATACCCTGAAAAGCCACCCAACCTTGGCTAATGGATGGATAGATAGTTCAAAAGGATGAAATTAAAGCATAAAGACTATCCGAATTCACATTTTATTTATATTACACGCAACTTATAGCATTCCGTAACTCTCGTCCTTGGTTCTCGTATATAAGCAGATCATGATGGTGGGGTGATGATGATCACGATGAGGGCACTCCTAACTAAAGTACCATTGCGGTCAACAAACGCTCCACCAAAATGAACTAAAAATCCGCCTACTTTTCGGTCGTCGGAGCATGATGCCCGTGTGTATTGCACAATGTACGTAACAAACAAACATATCGAATTTATTTCACTCCCATAATCGGCAAAAGTATTGGGATGGAGAGCTGTAGTATTGGTACCATCAGCAAGGAAACATTTAGTGCTGAATACCACCACCACCATCAGTACTAGTAAAACTATCCGCCATGGGAGTTGAAGAGTCTCCGTTTCGGAGGAACGTATAGCACTAATACCTTTACGCTGACCATTTCCCATATTATTCGATTACTATATTACGAAAACGACAGCGACAGATGGTCAAACTTGCCCTAATAGGTTAAAAGATTAGCGTCAAGCGCCAACCACACACAAAAGCTCACAACTCACATTTATAATGGCGGTCACTACTGCGTGTTTGTACAAACTTATATGCAGTGCAATATGCAGCAGATTATAGGTTCCGCACAAAATGGGAGAGACACTATCAAGTTTGAAAAAAGAGGTATCCATGAATCAAGAAAAAACCTAAGTGACTACTACTAGTGGTGTGGTCGTGGTGAATGGTCAACATTTTTGGATCGGACTCAATAATGCGACAGTGGGACATATCACCATAATCGTCATCGTCATCATCGAGATCATTGGCAGCAGAAAACGTACGTATTGCCCAGTACACACGTATACACACATAAAAGCGGCAGGACGAACAACTCATCAATTACAAACCAAAATATCCTTTTCAACTCTCACTCCAATTCTTCTTTTACTTTTCTCCTTTTTTCTTTATACAGTCATCTTGCTCATGCCGGCGTCGTCGTCGTCGTGGTCGTCTCAACTTTCTACCTCTTGGCTACATCAAGTGCTTATAGCACAAACTTCGCTACCACCACAAAGTGGAAATGATGACTGGATCAAGACTTATTTGGGCAGAAATATGGAGACAGGCTTGGAGAGTGAGTAAAAAGAAGAAAAAAGAAAAAAAACATCTAGCTCTCGCCTGCGACTCATTTCAGCACAGCATGTGATGCCACACGAATGAACTACGATAATATAAACGCTTCAGCAGGGGAAAAAGGGCATTGTTGCTCGTTTATTAACTTCACCTTGCCAAGCAGAAGATTGGGCAGCGTGGAGTAGTGAACGGCCACATCATCATCATCGTTGGAATTAAGGCGAAATAATGTAATGACACAAAAGTCAATAGCTTTTTACTCTTGGTAAATTATGTCTTGCCCACCACCATCATAATATATGTACATCTTTATCTTGCACACTGCAGCAAAAAGTAGGATAATATCTGGCTTTTAGCGTCGACCTTTCCTTCAATATAAATTTATAGGCAGGAATCTAATGCACATAGGTGAGGTGTATACCTAACAATCAACCACCAACTCTCTCACTCTCGTCGGTTATCGCCAAGATTTTGTATTCACGAATACCTGTTTGGTCCTTATTGTACTCCACACACCCACGCACATTTCCTTCTTTACTTACTTGCCCCTTCCATCTTTACATCTCAAAAAGCATCTTCTGTTGGTTTCTTCAACTCAACAACTCTCTGCATTGTTTTCTTCATTTCATTTCAGTTATAAATCGTTGTTTTTGCTTCAGTGCATCAGTTCGTCAACTCTTGTAAAAATCAAAACGTAATACATTACTCAAACGCAAAGGAAATACGTGCGAGTGTGCATTTATTTGTCTGCCCGCTTGATACAATAGGTTGGCCATATTTCACCTTTTTTCAAACAAATAATGACCAATAATAATTCTTTTTGATGAGGAATAAGACAAACCACAACAAAGATCTCATGCGGTGAGCATTCAACATACATGGTTTTGAGGCTCCTCCACCGAAAAGCCGTCTTTTAGGCATGGCTAATTCATCATACCACACATCATATTTTCCACAACAGTAACAAAACATGGATTCCCATAAATGTAAACCCCACTACTGTCCTCTATCATGGGGTATGGAAGGCGATTTAGTGCTTTGTTCGGAGTCTTCTACGCTACAACAACGATTTCACCAGTTTCGTTGCAGCTGTTCCAAAAACGCTGCCTACCTAGATATCGGTACGTTCAATATCCGTTCTTTCGTGCTTTACTCCTTTTTCATCATTTTTACTCCTTCGTATCGTTTATTATGTGAACGTAAAACGATCTATCTTGCTGTTGGTCCTGTCGCCGCTCTCCTTGTCTCTCTTTATCTCTCTCTCTTTTCCTTATCCTTCTGTCTACGGCTACGCTACACTGCTGCTGTGTTTTTGTCCTCAAAGGTGTGAGTGAGATCACCACCCTTCACCCTTTGCCAGTTTCATACATCGGTTTATTTGCCAATTCATGCTTTTTATTTTTTTTTTCACCACACTCATGTTCATGAATCAAGCCGAGTTGAGTGGGTTGACGAAAAGGAGCAAATACATGGTAATAAGCCACCAATCTATCTCTATCAAAATCAATTGATCGGTTCTCGTAAGCATGTTTCCTTCATTCCTTGTGTGTGTATATACCTCCGCGACGGGGTTTACCTAAGTGAAACTTTGCTTGGCTGAAGCAGAAAAGACGAGCGATGAGTGGGTGATTATTCCGCTTAGTTGCTTCAGTTAAGACCACTAAAAGAACAAGCTATAAAAACATTATTGTTGTATGGGAAGAAGTGAGAAGTGTAATAAAAGATACCTAAATTGATTCATTCGCCTACTTCCATTGTGTACGTAATACATCTTTTTTTGCATGCATGCATGCGTAGGCTTAGGCTTTCTTTATTGGCTTTGTATATTAAATACTTGCTGGTCGACTTTTTTGTGGCTGTACAAGTGCACCTTTTAAACAATGTGTACATTTTTATACTCTATCCGTTAAAAAAGATTATTACTCTTCAAAGGGTTACAGCCTCCTGTACGACATCATCATTGCATGAGGTGTAGTAACGTGCGTTCAACGAAGAACAACAACCCACGCACTCTTCAGGTATTCAAGAAGCACTCATGTTCATTATAAGAAAATTGACGATATTTTTGATGTTATTACAATCGCTACTACTTCTACACTAGGCGCACATGATCATCATTAGGGAACAACTCTCTACTTGGGTGTTACTCAGACTTTGTTTTGTTTGCGTCAACGCGATATGCTACCTTGTGTGATTATTGTCGTAACTTGATTATAACGATGTGAGGGATGATTTGTTAGAGCGCATAAAAATATGAAATTATGATGCGGAACCAAATGCAAGCACCAATCGCATTTAAACACGTTTATACTTTTTATGATAAGATGCCATTAACAATCGTTACTATCTAAATGCGCAAACGGGACTTTCTAGGTGTTCCTATTATGCTTTCGTATTCAATACTCAAATATGCAACCATTATACACAAGGAATTTAGAATAGCAATTTGGTTGGTAAAGTGTCAGCCATGCCCAAACAGTTTTGCTCTTTTTTTCTTTTCAGCTGCATACCGCATCAACTACAACCTACACCGCTGCTACCATCATCATCCATCCATCGTGTTATACGGAAACCAATCAGCCAACCCGCTAGTAAAACGCCTAATCTCCACTTCACCTGTCATCCAATCCTTATAGAAATGGATGAGGGTGGAAATTCCCTGTGAAAATATCCCAAAGGACATGTTTTTTCCCCAGTTGGCACAAGACATCCGGGCATTTTCCGGAAAAAATGTAACAGATGGATGAGGGACTTGAGTCGGTCCCATACATACCAGTTAGTCAACAGCCGCAGCAGCAGTACCACCGCCACCTTCACTTGTTCTCTTCTCGTAATAATAACAACATCAACACGCTATACTGCGCAACAGAATCAACAATGGTACCACCACCACCACTTGCAGGACAAGTTTAGTTTCTAAAAGAAGTACACAGTCGAGGTACGCAGATGAGATGATATAGGCAACACCCCCCCCTCTCTCCTCTCTAACCAAACCAGGCGTGTATATATGGGGAAATGTAATGAATGTGATCCCGCGTGGGCTTTACCAGTACTAGTTCATTTGCTTTGCTTTTTGCTGTTGGCATCCCACCTTATGTATATAACATGCAGTGCTTTTTGTAGGTGTACCTGTAGGACAACGTGATACTTGTGTATTTACTATTATTATTATTATTATGCATCCTATTTAAAATACTAGATAAACTTCTTCGCAAAGCGAGGAGGTACAGCAGTATTGAAATGTATTTCATGTTTATATTTTATACAACATCAACAACTGGTACGCATATATACGTTAGAGAAAAAAGCTTTCAGACTGGCCAACATGCAAAGTGCCTGTAGTGGTGGAGTGCCTATGCAAAAGTTGGTGTTTTAGGCGAGATTCATGTTGCTGCGGCTGCTACCTACGTACGTACATTGTTTCGTCGGCGGGACACACTGCTGCATTAATATCAGCAGCCGTCTGCCTGGCTTGCCGTCATCTTCAGTTTTTAAAGGAGAAATATTCACATATAAACCATTATTCGCCCTTCTTTCTACACGAAAAGAAGCAAGAAACTTTATCGTTGAGAAGTAAAGTAGTGAGTAAATGGTAATAATAATGTAATAATAATAAATGCAGCACAATATGTGGCAAAGGCGATACATAATGTACAACTTTGTCAGTCACCATCATCGTCATCATCTCGGTGTGTGTGTAATAACAAAATATACCTATAGGGGATGCAGGTTTGAAGCTAATGGGTATAAAGCGGTGGCGGTGGTGGTGATGATGGTGTTGGTAGTAGTCCACCATGGCGTAACACGTCACATGAAAATTTTTTTAATGTTTCCAAATTGAAAAAGTTAAAAATGCTACGCCCAACGAAAACGAAAGCATGAGGACCAGGAGGGGTTGTGGCACAGGCAACAATAAATGGAATATGAAATTAGAAAATGTTTAGTATTTCCTTTTGCTGTATGGTCGTTTGTGTCTTTTTGTAGCAAACTGTAGTTTTGTGTCGTGTAGTTGTACAACGTCTTGGACTTCCATAAATAGCACACACACGCTCGATGTTTTACCAGTTACCACAGTCTATACTCACTCGACCAATTCTTAAGCCAAAAAAATTGTTTTCGCTTTCTACTTTCTACAATGTATACGTATTTTGCATTTTGTTCTTTGCTCTTTGCAGTGAACTTATGTCGCTTGTGTTGAGTGCCGTTGCGGCGTCTCTCCCTCTCTCCTCTATGAGTGTGTGTGTGACTGTTGTTTGTGCTTTGTGCTCTGTCTGAATCTGACTAGAATTTGATGATGTACGTACTGCAATACAATAAAGTAAGGCACCATATGTGATCCCAATGTAATAATAATAATAATAACATCTTGTCTCTCCTTCCTTCTCCCTGCTATCAACTTACTTTACTTCCACTTTAACTATTCCTAACTTGTAAGAATTCCGCATGAATGTTGTTATTAGTTTTAAAAAATGTTTCAGTGTTTCTACTGTGTCGAACACGTACTCTGTTGTCGCCGTCTTACACTCGTATAAACAAGCAAGCGTCAGTTATTTAATATGGGCCCCATAAGACTACTACTTTTGAAATAGCAAAATAAAATTCTTTCTCGTGCGTTTTCCTCTTTTTCTTCGATGAAAAATCTACCTTGTGTTGTACAAAGTACAAAGTGTTTAGGTACATGCAGGGAGTCCACGACGACTAGTGATGCGGGCACCAAATAGTATCATGATATTAGGAATATTTCCGAGACAAAATGAGAGTGAGAAAGAAAAAGCGGGGGAAGGGGATAATATAACTTCCATGAGAATAACCGACCCAAAAGCTTCGCCTACAAGAAAATAGCGTCGAGTACGTAAAAGTAAATAGGTCTTGCGTCCTCTCACTACTCGTATTCTTCTATATATACCATTTCAACTTTCCACTTCAATTTCTGTATGCTTCGATGGCTAACTAACTTCCTACGTAAAAGCAGCCATACTTGCACATTACTTATTCCTATTAACTTTTACTAATAAAGAAAAACGAAACGAGCGAAAGAACTTTCAAATGTCAAAAAGAACTAGGTATGCGTCTCCGCATAAAATCATTCGAAAAACATACAGTCAGTTGGGATGTCTGATGCCGAACAAGTCTTCCTCCTGTGTATAAATGTCATGTATTGAAAACAATTAAATAAAATAAATACAACACACATCATGTTTCTTTCGTTGCGCTCTGCTACAAAGTCTGCATCGTCTGCTACCAATCGCATACCTGTATGTGTACCAAACCAACTGCGCTGCTCAGTAGTACCAACCAATCATCCTATCTTGTAAAAAAAACGATATGGAGATAAGTGTACGTACATGGCTTGTGAGTGGGAGAGAGGTGCCGGCTTACCATATTTTATGGAAAATGCATTTTAATCAGATTTATTTATATACATACATAGTTGGGTCGATAACAAACGTTGCATTAGCCGTGGAAATATGCACAGCTAGGATAGTTTTTATTATTATTATTATTGCTTTTCGATTACTTCCCCAACAATTCTTAAAAATGTGTTTTCCTTAAGTAAGAATGCGATCGTTTTAATGTGCTAAGGGGGAGAAAAAGCGAGGTTAATTTTTTTCTCCACATATAGTAGACACGGGGCAAGTCACCTTCTCCGTAAGTGACTCCATTGTTCCGCAATATTATCAGGAGGCAGAGAATAACGCTCGTGTCAATGCATATGATAATCTAGCCACACGAAAAATTGTAGTCGGTGTATGTATATGGACGCATGACATTCTTAAATTAAACCTTTTGTCGTCTGAATGAGAAGGAGGGAGAGTTAATATATTCCGTGTGCTTTATCGGTTCCAAAAATTCTACGCCAGTGGAAAACGGTCTTCCTAGTAGACAGCCGCAGCCGTTAAAATCATATCACAGTTGGATTACTGTCGTTGTTTGCTTGTTATTGTGTGCATGTGTTCCATGCTTTCCATAACTGACTCTGCTATCATCAGCACGCGCAATATAATGTAAGTACTTCGTAAACGTGTTGCTTGATGGTACACAATCCCTGATAAAAATTCTAATAAAAATGAACTCCAGATTTTATTTACGCATAAGTTTACCTTAAGCATATACATATCTGCCCAGTTTACGAGATAGACCTATCAAGAGCCTTTTATTATTACCTTGTCTTGTATATGTACATGAGTGCACAACTCGCACCATGTTACTTATACATACGCTATTACTATTACACGTGATAATATGCTTTAACGTAACGTCACGTACTCGTTACCCGAATTGAGGTTCGACCCCTTCTGCTTTTTTTCACAAATCTTTTAATAAGCTAAAGATTGGTTTAAATAAACGGCAGTAGAGAAAGGGATAACATGCAGCTTACCCTTTCTAGCTTCCCACTCGTTTTAACTTGGTAAAATTGGACAAGATCAGCGCGTAATCATGGCATGTACGTATAAACTGACATGGGCAGATTTTTCTCTATTGAAACGCACACAAGAGGAAACTCGTAGAAAAAGGAAAATTGTGTTCTGCTAAACTATGCAGTAGTCTACTACGCCACCAAAGGCAGCTGACGGTGTACGTAGGGACAGAAATAAACAGGTAAAAGGAGAGAATAAACTATAAAGTCTTACTTTTCCTTTACATGACAAGCATGTCACTGTTGAAGTGTTGAAGAAGTTGACGTTATATTCCGTCTAGTTTACTGAATATTATTACTATTGCATTTTCAATGATACTGGGAAACAGCTGGGAAGAAATGTTCATTGCTGTCATCTACTTTACTTGCTTTCCTTTTCCTTCCTGTACAATGCTCTTCGCAACATCCTTCTTTCTTTCATTATTGTAGTAATGCTGTCTAAACCAAGTAGTATGGCCTTTGCTGCAGTGGCGGCGGCTTTCAAGGCACCGTTTTGTATATACAACATCCTCTAATATTTGGCTGTGCGGCAAACATTTTGTGATTGCAACTCTTTCTGATCCGCAGTACTAGTTCGTTACACACGTATTGAGTCAAACTCGGCACAGCATGTGTGGGCCATTTCATTGAGAACTAATCAACGCATAATGATAATCTCTCTGATAACATCGTCGTTAAAATATATTAATACTTTGTTACCTATCATCACTCGGCACTCTAAAGATTATAACGTCTACACTCGCATTCATTGTTTTTAATTTGGGGCGATGAGGACGACGACAATGTTGTGGGACATCTTTTGTGGAATTTGAATTACGTCATGTTGTTTCATTACACAAAAGCTTAATTCTGAATTCCGATTCTGCTGCGGCAATGTGTCGGAGATATGTATGCTACTATATATGCATTTTAAAGCGAAGAGTTTTTCTTCTTCTCAAAAGTGATTCAAATCATGCAGGTGTAATAAGCGCTATTTATACTCTAATGCTGACGCTACATTACATTATGCTTAAATCCGCTGCTTACAACAGCTGAAATAACAAATTTAACACTCATTCACACAAGGATGTACCCAGCTGTAACGTAATTTGTAGCAGTAAAACTTGGAGGGACAAAAACGATATTACTAGCATCCTCATCCTCAAAGCATTCATTCATAATCTATTGTGAGACAATATGGCACTATTTTATAAAGCTGTGCGGAATTTCGTTAAATAACGAACAGGGAGAAGGAATGCCGTGTCATGAACCTTTTATTAAAATAATATGCTAATTTTTTACATCCAACCCAACGTTTTATTATTGTTTAGTACACTGCGTTGGGTACGCCGAGTTGAGCCCATATATCCACTCTGCTCTGGTGATGATAATGAATAATATAATATTTTCCAGTAGGTGTAAATTTTGACTCCACCAAACTTTCGTTACCTATCATAATCATCCCTACGCTACCCATGATGTAAATGCAAGCCTTGCCATCCTATAAAAGATTTTTTCTCATCATCTGATACGTTAGACGGAGAGAGAATAAATACAATGGCCAATGAATTCGTCTTACTTTACCTTCGGTTTGATCACTTTTTTTTACGATCAAGTGGGGGATACAATGCTTTTCGCCTATTACGATCATTGCAATGCTTGAAATTGAGCAACTGACACAAGTGAACAGGTAAAAGTAAGGTTGAGACTCTTGACGCTCAGGCAATAAACTTAGGTTGAGTCTGCCTGATCATATCATTAATGTCAAATCAGCATATACTATACGCAATGTGCCATCACTCTACTCCCAGTATGTACGACTTCAAAGAGAATACGAGGCTTTACGTTTTTACTCTTATCTACAAAGGGAAAAATTGAATTTTAATATTGTAACAACATGTCCCGATATCCCACACATCTGTTCATAGGTAATAATAATAATAGCAGCAAACATAGCACTTTGTCACTGTTGCACTTTTAGTTCTTCTCTTCCCCATTAGATTCGCAGAAATGACAATAATAACTATCAAGAACGCATTAACAACGAGTTATTACAGGAGGGCAAAACATGACAAAAAAGAAAACAGAGAGCTTGCCAGCATGCAACAAGTTTGAGAGAATCGGCACGCTGTCAGATTAAAATCCTAAAGCAATCAGTCGGTACAAGGTTGATAAAACGACTTGATGCTTACATTTTCGTCGTCTTTTGCCATACTATGTTGTCCCTCCCACATTGAAAATTATTTGTTCTCTTTATTTATTCGTTCCTCATAAAGTAACTTCTTATTTCCTCTTTGATGATTGCATTGTGTTGCAAAGTAGTTGTTGTAAATTATGCAGTAAAAAGTAATGAAAAAATAAAAACATTCTTATCTGTATTCAAATGCTGTTGCCTTTAAAAAAATTGAAATGAAGAAAGAAATCCCACTTCTTATGATGAAAACTAATCTCGTCAATCATCTCGTCACAGGGAAATTATTTTGTCATCTTACATACATATAACGTGTATTTTTATTATACTTGGTGTTGGTCCCGTCTTGTAGTAAATAAATTACAAGATCCACCTCATCTCATATAGTTGTTGGTATAGGTATAGAAGTCAAACAGAATGGCAAATTACAAACTCTCCTACTAAATAGGTTGCTGTCAGTACACGTTTTGTAAATGTGACAAACGAGGAAGCGTTGAGACAATAGTGACAAGATAAAAGGTATCATGAAAATGTAACAACGGACAAACTGTGATCTGGTAAACCTGCTCTATATACCATTACAATATTCGCTATTTCCCCAACGAATACACCGGGCCGGGTCCCTTTGAGACAATTTAAATTTTAGTTAGCCCTGCTTAAAATTGTATGTGTATGTGTGCGTGTACCAGTTGAATACCAGTAGTCAACCTCGACGTCTCACAGTGTAGTATCGAAGTAGGGGAATTTGCTTGTTGCCATTCTGTCTAAAATTTGAATTCGCACATACAGGTCTTTGGCTAGTCATATATACAATTACAATTAATCACATTTGCAATGTCGCAAATCAAAAGAGGCCAAATAATTCGACGTATACTACATACGCTACAAGTAATGTCTTACAGGCACGTGCGATTCTGCATTAAAGTCCTTTGTAATTTGTAATTATAAATTATACGTATGACTCGGGGTATATTTGCACGCAGAGCGAAAGATAAAAACTTGAGTGTGAACTCAAGTATTAAAGCAATGAAGAAGGGCCAAACGACCATACTGTCAAACATTTTATAAATACTACACTAAAAATTATCTATGAAATAAATAATTCAAGTTTGTTTCCCTTCTAGCCTATCGCAATTGAACATCTAGCACATCATTATATAAAATACACATCCCTCCCGCCCTCCTTGACTGCTTATACTTGCTTATCTTGTACAAATTTAAATTATTTATTACTGCATCATTTTCTAATGCGAGCAGTTGACGAAACAAACGAAAATGAACAAGAGGCTGCCCGTGGTGGTAGTGGTGTCGAGACAAACATGCTACATAACATAATTACTTCAAGTAGAGAGAAAAAAATCTCATTTTCTTAGAGAAAACTGATTATTATGCATGATTGTAAATGACAAAGCGTTGAAACTGTTACAAATTTACTCTCCCACTTTAGTTTTTTTCAGCTGCTCTTCCTTCTTCTCTTTGCCTTCACCAGTAGGAGTTGTAGCAGTGGCATAATATATTCTGTCTGACAAGTAACAAGCACAATGTGTGTTGCTTTTATATACGCATAGTTGCAGTGTTTTTTGGAAGGCCGCTTCTGTATTCTGTATGCAGTTTACATAACGCTGAATTACATGCCATCAACATGCTTATAAATATGTACAATTACTCATTCCAACTACCGTGCAAGTGCCAAAACATTTTTTACCATGTAATATTGCCATCAATTCTTTCTTGAAGCAAAAAAAGAATAAATAATAATTATGAATGACAAATTACAGGATTCCTCTTTATTATTTGCTTTATATTTGTTGAGATGTATGGGCAGCGTGGTTGCATCTTGCAGCCGCTTTTTATAGGTAGCTGTTCTAATCGCAGTTTGGTAGTTAGAGCAGAAGCGTTACATGGTCTTATGCAACGCATCACAATATCTTCTACACTGTGCGGCTGTCTTACCCATTACCAAGGATGAAACGTAATGATAATCATTTGCCACCATTGTTTCTTACGTGGACAGGAAGAATGACACAGATCTTTCTAATGGATGCCTTCCCACAATTAAATTATGGTTACACAGAAACGTCAAATTACGAGTGAAACAGGGTACACACAGTCAAAAATTCTATTAGGTTGTCTTTTATCCGAGTGAACATCAAAGCCTTACAATTTGTATGGGGCTTCTAACAACTTTCATGAGTTAATAGACGTACCTACTTATTACTTTCACATAGCTCTACTATTTAGCCTTCATCTTTGTAAATGGTCCTTGAGTACCGCGCAGAAAGGGGGACCCATCTCGTTCTCCGCGTTTCATTACTTACTCGTTTCATTTCAAATTGAGACGTGGTGATGGGGTCGCTGTTATACCAGCTTGCAGCAAGGAGGGAGCGAATGAACTTTGTAATGTTGGTGGAACGACAAGACACAATGAAAGTACAACTTTATACAAAGAGACTGATACCTTTTCGTCGTCGTGGCCGTATTGTGCAAACAGCATTTACAATTTCCATATTTTACGTCCCCAACAAATTTTGTAACATTGCCATAAACAGAGAACGTGTGCAAGTAGTAGACGTTTTATCCACTTAGTCAAGACAAATGGACAATGAACTAATTTCAATTTAAATGAGATAAAACGGGAGAAGGGCCGCAGAGTGAATTGCCGCATGTATTCTGCCACACAAAGTTTTTTTCACGGAAAGAAAGACGAAATGGGACGCTGAGGATGAGTTTAGGAAAAGATAATCATTTTGTTCTTTATCTTTGTGCTTGAGAGTGAGAGGATGAAAATATTATCCGTGAGAATCGCGCAATGCTGGAGAGAGAGAGAGAGACAGGGGGAGAGGGAAAGTTACTATACACGTACAAAAGTAAAAAGAAAACTTGCTTCATTGGAGAGAAACAACATTTCTTGCCAGCCATGAATATGCGTTTACATATTCTAATCCAGAAAGAAATATCCCATTCTGGTCTTAACGGAAACGAAATTTACCCATATAATACCCCAAACGACTTTCCATGTAGGGGCATAAAGAATGTAGTCCTTGTTATATTAGCTGTAAGTTTATGCATAACTTTTACATGTTAAGCGTCCCTACGAAGACACTGCCTGGCTTTATGGATTTTCCACATTCCTTCGTCCTAATATGCTTCGTCTGAAGCAGTTGTTGTAAAGCATGTTTTTACCAAGTTCCAACCTACATAATATTTCCTTATTTGTGAACAACCTTCAGGGGGAAATGTGTAGGTATTTGCGTTTTTTAAATAAACAATAGATAAGAGGATAGATAAGAGCCAATCATTTTTGATCGTTTCCACAACTGAAACGAGTCCTTTTGATATTTTCTCCAGGAGGATACACTGTACAGTACATGGTTCTTACTTCCCCCTGTTTCATTTTCATCACAACTTGGCACTTACGTCGCAAGGACACAGTTTGCAAACATTTTTCGGCTTCCAGCTGGCCTAAAGAGAGGGAGGCAAGTCGGAGAAATAAACGTAAAAAAATTTCATTATACATATGAATGCACATAAAAAGTATGGACATCTCGTATTTATTACGTTTTTATCTCTCATACTCGTACGAAAGGATGGCGGATACGCACTGGGCAAAAAATGGTGGCAATACAATGTATTGAGTGGATACAACTCTAGGTACCCTTTTCTTTCATACTGCAGTCGTTGTCGTATTCGTATATATGGTACATGTGCGCTTTTTGGTGTGTGCCTTGTAGCTGTTGTTAGACAAAAAAGAGCTGCTGAGAGGGAGGCAAGCCGAGCAAGTAAAAGCCTCGCGAAACAATGCCACCGAAACGCTTTTGGGTTATGTCATTCACGTCGCCGACGTGCAGAGATCTATACAAAACTTTCCTTTAACGTGCTTCCCAACTTCCTTCCGACTTTCCTTGTGCACATTTTCCATACATCATCTTGTACTTTTCTGGGCACACATTGTCGGTGCTCTCTGGTTTTTCTACTTGGTCTGCTCATAAAGAGTAGGGGGACACTGTGCCCTCCGTAAAAATTCTACTAACAGCCACATATTATATACCATTGGTAATATATTTTATATATTACCTACCAGCGCAGCGTTCTTGTATAATCCTACTTTATAGCGGGACAGTGGTACAAAGCAAGATGTATAAGTACTATTACCACAAATAGACGGTATAAAGAACAGAGAAGTACAAACCAGCAATGAAATGCAGCTTGGCAACTACTGGAATTACTTTTAACCACCACCGCACACATACACATAACAAGACACACACCAACACCAACAACGACAAAGAAAAAAATGGTACAGGGAAAAAGCAGCCTAGCTGACTCTATGCGAAGCAGAAAGAAAGAAGGAAAAGAACAACTACGCAGTGTAAAAATGGGCCTTGTTCTTGTTTTGTGTGAACATAATATACGTATGTAATGTCGTACTATTGGCATTTCATGTGACCTGACGAAATGTACACACGTACGATGTAAGAAATAGTTTTTTCTTCTGTCCATATCATAGCTTTTTTCTTTCCACTTAAACATTTTCTACCCCACTGTGAATTGTTGTTCCATCATGAGCACCAGCTTTACTGTAAGGAATCTCCTCTGGTGAGGAGGAGAGTGAGGAGGAAAAAGGTAAGAAGAATTGTGCACACAAGCGTTTAGTATGTCATGACGGTTACTTTTGCTGGCATCCAGAGAAAGAGAGGGAGAGAGGGAAAGAGAGGAGGGCTTTGACATTAACGGGCAATATGAAGTCTCTTCTCGTAGTGCACACACACAAGTTGCGTCTTCTTGTATGTATATTATATTATCGAGCAAGAACAAACAAGCTAGCTGAAAACCTTTTTTATCCCAATTTTTCTCAGATTCCGAGTCTACCTCTTCCCCTCTCGGCATTTCCTAGCTAGACGAAGGAATCTAGCTGGTTGCAGTTGTTGCAATCCATTTAGGAAATGGATGACGATAATATGAAGAGCTCAGAGAGCCGCACACACTGTCTCTAGTCTCAACAACATTAGTATATATAACAAATTATGTACGTACTTTTAGTTTACAGCCTTAAGGACCATATTCGCCAAAATATGTGACTTAGAGTGCATCACCATAAACATATAGTATGCAACGATCCCTTTCTTATCCTTTGTGTATTATATCTTGTGTTTATTTCCTAAAGTGTAAGTAACAGAAAGAATAGACCAGACGAAGAAATAAGAAAAAAAAATACAGCGAGCAGAGAGAGGAGAGTGAGAGGAAATAGAAGAAACGGACTGATTTTTACAGCCGTCTTATATTTCTTACCTCTCCCCTCTTTTCCTTTTCATGTCTGGACGATTTGGTACTTGCTTATAAGCAGGCAGCAATATAATAGCGCAAGATGTTGGGCGTGATGATGATGACGATGACGGTGGTGATGGTGTACAAACGAGAGGAAAAACTCTCTTCTCAAGTTAAAACAGAGAAGTGAGAGGAAACATACTGTTTTTTGAGGACCCTCCCTATATGCATTTCGCTCCCAATATTATCCTACTTACTCTATACACAGAGAATGCAGTCCCTTTCCTCTCGCTCTTTCTCTCTTTTATCCCTCCGTTTTATATAGCCAACCAGACCAGTAAACCAAGTGAAAACATTGCTATATTAACTGTATTAAACAGTGTGTCATGCCATGCCACATGCACTGCTTCTACACCGCCACTCTTTTAAGTATATTAAACATGTACCTTTTGCTAACTAGTTATAACGACATCACCTACACTTCTGTGAAAATTTCACGCTAACATTGCCACTCTTTTTTCCTCCGTGTAGTTGGCTGCCAACTTATCTATACATATATGGAAGTATGAAACAGTATAACATTGAGGAAACATTCTGGTAAGTAGCAACTTTTTTTCAGCCGGAGAGATTAGAGACTTGAGAGAAGAATGTTATGAAAACAGTCAATAGAGAAATTAGACTAGTAGTCCTGCTTAAAAGTACACAAGCCAACATGAGAAGGAGAGCGAAAGTCTGATGATGAAGCATAAATGTACATGCACACACAAATACATGCAGTTGGGTCGGGTAGCGTTGTTGGTGGAGGAAATAGTTCAAGCCGTAGGTAGGTTTGATATAATAAAGGAGAATGGTGGTGGTGGCGTTAATAGTGCGGTGCGATATCATAGAAATGGTCTAAGAAAGAGGAACTTTTCTTCCTGTAGTATACATTACTTTTTCCTAGCCCCCCTTCTCTCTCTCTCGGCGAAGTTGCTGCAAGTTTAAAAGTTGCAAGCGAACCAGAGACGACTGGTGGCTGCGGCTAGGTAGATGTAGAATATGAGAGAACCCGTGAAAAAGTGGTGATGCGATTCTGGTAAAAACTGGGTATGGATGGAGAGTACGACACGGTAAGGGTCCTTACCTCCGTACTTTTTTTCCTCCTCATTCTTTTGGACGTCGTCGTACCTTTCCATTTGAACATCGCATGAATGGGGGTAATTTTTTATGCATGCTTGCATGCATACAACTTTTTCTTTGTTGTACTACATACACATCTAACTGCATTGAACGTTTACACTATTTTTTGCAGTCATAATTTTCTTATGTAATGCCACTACCTACTTGTATACGTTTGAAATAATCCTTCTACGCGTCCATTTTTAAGCGTGCATATGCGTGTGCATACAAATCCAGAACTCTCTGGGTAATGTAGTTCAGCAGCAAATTTTCCGTGACATGTGACATGGTAAAATAAAATATTTGTTAGAGGTGTGTGTCCATACACATTTGTACGTATACACGACGTACGACTTGCATGCATTTTTTTCGCAGTAAAAAGGGGCCAGTACACTGCACACACTTTTGTCGTATTCCACTTGTCTTTTGTTGTCGTGTGTGCATGTGTACAACTTTTTGGGCATAAAAACTAAAATATATTTTTAAGTACGTAATTAGACCCCTTTTGATACTTTTTTCGGCCGTTCTACCATATGAGTGGTTGTGCCACGAGAGGCATAACAGCCACTATTGTTTCTCTTGAAACAGGACCATGGAACAGTTTCGTTTACGAAGCTACTACTATAAAAATACTTTACTGCTAATGCTACGTTGTGCTATCAACTCTTAAATTCTACTTTCGCTAATCTCTGCTTGCCATCACTGTTTGCCGTCGTCCTTATATCATTTGCAGCACCACCACTGCTGATGTTACTGCGGCGAGTGGAGTTGAGTCGTGTAAACTCTATCAGCATAAAGAACCCTAAGAAACGCATATTACTTTTCTGCATGAGCAATGTGATGTTTATTGCCAACTTTCACAGTCATAAAAGGACATGATTTCATTTTAAGAAGAAAGGACAGACAAATAAAGTAGACGAGTGACTCAAGATATATGCGCACTCTCACACAGCTACAGAAACAGCCTGAAACTAAATCTATAATAAACAGGTCTGCCTTTTTTCTATAGACACGCTGCTGCTGATGGTAGTATTGCTAATAGTAGTCATTCAAGTTAAGGTCGAGCCTGAATACTTCTCTCTTCAGCCCACAGCCCCAATACTAAGCCGTGTGCCATGTGTGATGTGAAGCAGGCTTATGGGTAGGTATTTTAAATGTTTGGT
This sequence comes from Callyntrura sp. NNG-2020, assembly GCA_027744055.1. Lineage (NCBI taxonomy): Eukaryota > Metazoa > Arthropoda > Collembola > Entomobryomorpha > Paronellidae > Callyntrura > Callyntrura sp. NNG-2020. The sequence goes on from JAHZNE010005586.1 coordinate 26,692, forward strand.
GAAATTATATCAAATTCCTGACTGTGTTGTTGCTAACGTACTACTGCAAAAGGGGCAAAGCACTGCTGAGTTCATTTATAGACCACTCACAACTATTTTGACAAAACTGGTACGCAGTAGTAATAGTCAAAAGGCTTTTTTCATCGACGACGACGTTCGTACCTGTACTGTGCTGTACACATTGTTTTGCTAACTCCGAAATATCGTGTAAAAAGCACAATCGCCAATACGCAGCAGATTTACGGCACGGTTATAGTCATGTCAAACTTTTTTTGGAGAAATAAACAAACGTCGTATTTAAAACAAGTAGCACATGCTAGTATGCTGAGATTTAATGCTGATAATCTCTGCCTTGGATCTCCTCATAAAAGTGGAGAAAGGGAGTCATCAGAAAAGTTTATATTTGAGTACAATAAACAGATTATCCTCTCTCGCGCACCACTTTATTCAAATTCTTCCCTTAACTTTTCTACTACATATTCTACTCTGGTCGTATATATACAAGAAAGCACACATTATACCGGCACCGTTTAGTGAGCAAGTGAGCATGTATGCATCCCTTTTTCTGACCAACCCAAGTCAATTCAAAACCACGGCATCATACCTTCTGCCAAACTAGTTTACTGATTTCGTCAACGACTTCTAAATACATAATGAAACTATTCCTCCCAAAGTCATGGGAGCTTTTCTATAATTTATAAACCATTTAGTTCTATGCACCAAAATACTTCCACCGCCACACCACTGCACCGAGTACATATGCTATTTATTAGTTACAGCCCGCGACGTTAAACAACTTGCCTATGCATGTATTCATGAATGAATGAATGAATGGACGGATACAGGAAAAAAGGAAGAGGAGAAAGCGTTATCCACGGCTCGCTGGTCTAAATTATGATGGGCTTGCAGATTCGTTCTAGATAAGACGCGTGTTTTCATATATGTGCCATGTGTCTATTAAAGGCTTATCTTCCAATCTCTCTCTCTCTCTTTCGCAGTCATAACCGTGAAAATAAACATAAGCAGATTGTGAATAGTTATAACTTCTGGGCACGATAAACCATGCAGGATCGCGGTGCGTCCACCATGTAATAAGTTTTCCTATGTTGTGGTGTCTAGCTTACAAGTAAAGTGATTAAAAATAGATGTATAAATGTTAGGAGCAAGTTCCTCTGCAAACATTATACACAATTTCTATCGTACACCTTTCACTGCGTAATGTATGTTCACTTTTAGCACTCACAAGGGACGCAAAGTATTTTTTATCAGCGCAGCCATGCCCATTTTCCTGACTTAATTCGTTGAAAAAACACTGAAAATTAGCCCTTTTACTACGTCTCCTTTTTATTTCCTCGTGATTGCAACCACCCCTTGGCGATGATTGCTTTGTTTGCTCTCCATTCTTTTCCATCATTAATCTAAATTCTGCTTTCTCTACTCAAAAAATATCTCAACAAGCGAGAGAAGATGAAAAATACGAGCAGAAAACGTGGTGATCCGTTTAAATCTCTAAGGAAACGGTCTCAAATCAATGTCTCTATTTTCACACAGCAAGCCCACCAGTGCTAATAAAATTATGAGAGTAGACTTTGTTAATAATAAAATATATACGTATATCACATTTTAGAGCGAAACCACAAAAAAGTGAACACACAACTTTGTGTGTATTTACCAGAATCTTGTTCATCCGTGAGAAATTGGCACGCTAGTTCAGATGTACTTTACCGTGGCGCAGTCATAAATACAAAAGCAATTTTACCACTGCAGCTACTATGTCGTCGGCTTTTGCTTACTTTTCCCCTCTTCTGACTCAAGTTCTCTGAAGCTTTTGCTGGTGCTCCCTGTGGTGTCGTGTACCACTAATATTATTACTGTTTCCAATACAGTCCTCAGATTTATGAATTTATTCAAAAAATAAAAAAGCAAGCTCTAGAGTAAGCAATAAGCACATTAATGTTGCAACGAGAGAGAGAGAGAGAGAGAGAGAGAGAGGCTTGTAGGTATAGGTCGTCCGCCGGAGCAGTAAAAGTACAAAAAAATGGCTTCATACAAGTGCATACCTTTTTTATGATTTCTTCATACCATCGTTAGTTTATTGTTATTCTGTAAGAATATAAATGCAGAAAAGAGAACATAAAATGATTTGCAGGAATATATAGACATACCTTATATTATTGTAGAGTACAACAATAGCTCCTACTTCTGTAACTGTTTTATATTCCTATTACTATTATTATTATTATACGCTGGATTTTACGACCAACAGGACTGACAACATTTTCTGTCTGCTCTACAATACACTTGAACACGTTCTTTCTGCTTTTCGGCTGAACAGTTTAAACATAACATAGCTTATTATATGCATACTTGGGAAATTGTAACATGTTTGCGTGAAAAAATAAAAAATAAAAGCATAAAGTCATTTTTTGTGCACGAAGATGATGAAAGGAAACAAAAGTATACACTTGATAGTGTGTGTGTCAGAAAAACAATAACAACAGCAAATGTGAAACGCCAGCTGTGTGGATATAAGTGGTAGTAGAGCTTTTAAATGTAGCGGTACTGGTTGTAAGGGAAAGAAGCATCATTGAAAATTGAAATATCCAATTAGCGATGGGTCATAAACTGGCCAAAAAGAAAATGAGCACAGTAGTTCAGTGATGTCCAACAGGAGCAAAACGCGACAACAATGTCGTGTGGTATGTGTGATCTGAAATTTAGCTTCGTTTTCCATTTGCGTGCTTATGCATAAAAGCAAACACAAGATGAGATGAGACACAAATATCAACATAGAGTGAGTGTGTGTGTGTGTGTGTGACCCTGGCTTCTTCCTGTCTCGCTCAATCCTCTCGTTAGTAAATAAGAAGCAATTTTCAAACAAATCTTCATAACCTTTCTGGTGACTGCACATAAAAGTAAGCACCTATGTAGTGTACATATGGCACTACCTACATCTGACAAGGTTTTATTTTTATACATATATTTTTTTTAGAAAAATGAACCATTTAGGTGATGCATAAAGTAAGATTCATAGCGAGTATTGCACGGAGACCAAAGAGAGCACCTTCAGCCATTTATGTGTTATTCTATTACACGAAAAAATTTTGTTTCTCGACAAAGTCAAGTATTGTGATGTTCCGAAGATATTATGCATATCTGTATGCAAAATAATATATGGATGAACAATGGACCATTCATTCATAACAACAATAACAACAGTCTCAGATCTGAGTAATAATGTTGCCGCTGCTGCATTGGTAGAACTCTAAAGCAAAGGCAGCAGCGAAAAACAAACGAGCACAATAAGAATGCTGAAGGTGAATTTTTCTTTTTTTGATCCGTCCTTTCTAGTGTAGAAACAAAACTTATTTTGCAGGGGTATTATTGTTTCTTGGCGTATAAAAAATGTAGAAGAGTCGTCATCAAATCCATTATAGAACAGAAACTGAAAATGCATGTACATGCTATGTGTACATATAAATATATACAGAAACGGTATTTTTCAACGTTGAAGGGGATGATGCGGAGCAACGACATTACAAAGCAGCATGATGATCATCATGAGGATGATGACGTTGAAAAACGAAGTCGACGAAAATCCCTGTGCCACACTGAACTAACTACGTAAACAAAAGTGGTTTTTCACTCTGTGTAAAAATGTTTCGAAAGTAGTATGCACTCTTGTACACACACACTCACACACACACAAAGATATTTATATTTTATATGAGTACATATCAAAAACAAGGAGACAAGAAGATCCTTGTGTGTGTGTTGCTCTTTGGTAACGGTTCTTTCCGGCCCCTACAAAACAAGAGATGAGTGATCTTCGCATCTTGAAGCTAGTCAAGTCAGACAAAAGATATTCACGCTTTGCTTTAGGAGGATGACTGTCAGTCCGTATTATAATCCTTTGAATGCATGGGGTTGGGGCACACATACAACAACATTGCAATGCATTTCTTTTTTGTGATACGATACGACTACTTGCTCAGGCTCAGATTCTCTCTTCAGGGATGTGAACTACGTGTGTGTAGGTACATGACAATGCCGTGTTTACGCGGTTTGCCTTTCTTGTTGTTTCTACCTTACTCAACCTGCTTTGATGAGGGAGAAAGAAAATGACTTTTTATTCTTCTTTATCGTCGCACTACATTACTCATCCCTTTTATGCACTAACACTGAAACCTTTCATGACGGAAGATCATGTGTATCATGGGAGGACATGTGGTGGTGATGATGGGCTGAGACTATAAAAACGCACTTTACTATCCTGGTAGTAGGTAAAGAGCAAGAGAGCAAAATCGGCAAAATAAAAATGTAATGTGAATTCGTAGACCCTGTATAGTAGTCTTTGTACCGACACTTTATAACGCGCTGTCATGAATAGGAATGTGACATCTAAATATTTTATTCGCCTGTTTATAACTCCCATCAAGGTGAAAAGTAATCATCGTTCTGAACGTTCTTACGCGAGTCACAAAATTTACGATTTTACAACTCATTGATGATCACTAGGAGAGAGCCCCGGTGCAAAAGCGGCACGCCACGGAGATTACAGTCACACATGTTGGTAACCTGTTTACTATAGAGTCTGCATGTTAAAAAAACAAACAAACAATATATTCTAGCTAATAATCTACCTGTAATTTTGATACGGATATCACACGCCGCTGGTGACAAAGAAATATGAAAGAAGCAAGTGAGGTGAAATACATTAGAAAGGAAATTCTCAGTCGTCTCAGTCTCCGCTCAACATGCATAGTTTACGTAGGCACATACAAAGACGAAGTCAAGAGACAGACGAACAAGCAATCCGTTGATATTTTAGCACTTCCAATCTCTCCTACCTCCCTCATTCCTATGTTCTCCTTCTTCCTGGGGTTTTCACATCTTTTCCTTCGTCAGAGCGAGCAGAGAGGAGTTCTTGCGAAAAAAGAGTAAGATTATTCAGCTGATTTACATTAGAAAGATGATCGTCATGAGTTTGCTCGTGGATCTTTACCGCAAGAAAAACCAATGTATCATAATACTGCTACTCGCTACCATGTAATGCGGGGATATCATTAGTTCCCTCTCTCCCCATCTCTTTTGTTGACTATAGTGCTTATGCTTATATCAATGTAATAACTTGAGAGGAAGGATGAAAAATACGAAAGTCTCAAAGCTATACAGCAGTAACACTGTTAGGGGTATATACCACCACATACAGGAAAAGATGCACAATTCTCTCTCTCGATGATCGTGTGTTTACTGGCTTACTTTACTTCTTTATCTGATGGATGACAATGTAATCACTCGAGTATATGTGTGTGTAGTGTGTGCTGTGTATCTATATGAATATGTTGTTATTATAGTGCTATAGGACAAAACAAACAACATTTATATCTGTCTCTGAAAAGCATAGAAAATAGGCATGATTCACTTATTCAAATCATTAAAGCATCAAACAAAACGACACAGGATGAATAGGTGCTAGTAACATCATCAATGTAACATTCACATTTTTAGAATAAGATGCACTTTGTAAACAGTAGGAAAAGGATCTTTGCATTGAAAATCTAACTTGGAATTAGAATATCAAGATGTGCGAAACACTTGCTAAAACTTAGCTGTGTTGCAAAAGCTGCGGTGGTGGTGTGGTGGCAGTGATGGTTGAGTACAGGAAAAGGATAGGCAGGTGTATTTTTATGCAAAGTAGAGATGCAGATTGTCAAAATGAATTCTACAGAGAGTCCTGAGCCCCGCATGTACAATATATACAAACATGTAACCCATTAAAACCAAAATTCTATACAAGTGAATATCTAAAACTAGACATGTGCTAATCTGATGAAACCTAGTACAAAACTGTACCTCGAACTAACCAATAAGAGCTGCAAGTATTGTATAAATACAATTGTGCTAAACTGGTACAAATCAGCGTGAGAAGTCATGCTCGCTCATTTTCTGACTATTTTATTATATTATTATTATTATTATTACAATTTGCATGTGATTTCTTCTGGCACTAATAATATGAATAAAGTAATGACGAAACCAACCATATTTTTTCCATTCAACTCATTTCATTTGCGACATTTACGTTTGTGTAACAACGTACTTTTTATATATGGCTTTGCTTTGCTACGCACAAACCGAGCGACAAAAAATGCATAATCACGACTTTTGTATTTTCAAGTGCACGGCTTCACTGACTGTTCGAAGGATTCGTTTTAAAAATGATTAATAATAAAAATTCAACGCTGAAAATGAGAATAATGTTGCAAAGATGATTATGGCATTGAATACGTGTATGATTATGATCATGTTTCATTAATTCTTTCGTTACGGGCATTATTAGCCTTGTTGCCTTTCTTTTTTTCATTAAAAAGTCTGTGCCCAAATGTGTAAGTTATGAAAGATAAATGTAATTCAACGTCAGTGAGTGAATCTGCTCACAGGAAACGATTTGGTGCTGAAATCACTAAAAAATATTTAAATATTTTTGTGTTATGATTGGCCCAGTCAGATTATCAAAGAGCTGCATTTACAGCCTATTTTGCTACATATTGTATAGTTGTAGTATCCGCTGCGTAATGTAGTTAGCAACGCCTTGTAGTCGAGCTATTCTCCATATGAAAATTATTTTTCGCAGTCAACTTTGCATGTCATGTTGAAGCCGCTGATGACTTACGAGTGCTTAAATGCTGTTTCACTTACTGCAAGTTACATTCGCGCATTCCCTAATTAAGATTAGAAGAGATACGTGTCATACTAATTAAATTCTTGTAGATTCACAGTAAGATAAGAGGAAAATGATAAATGGGTTTACTCCAGTTCT
>JAHZNE010005587.1:0-13876 GCA_027744055.1 Callyntrura sp. NNG-2020
TTTCTGCTGCTGTTCATGATGATGATGACAATGGTGGTTGTGTTGTGACTGCGTCTAATGGACACGTTTCTCATAAAATTGTCTCAAGGAAAGCAGGGCTTCTTGAAAACGGATGGACACGGTTTGCTACAAGGATCCGGCAGTGTACGTTGTACATTTCTTCGCAAACCGAGGGCCAATATTACCCCGTTGTGGCCCTTTCACCGTAATATACTTACTACTAATGTGTGCCAATCTGTGGGTACATTATTTATACATGTTAAAAGCGTACTATACATACATGTACTTTCATGTAAGTATACTCCGTTCATAATGATGACGTTGTGATATATCCTATTTGTAGTAGCATGTCTACCACAATCCATCGTATCTACTTTCCAAAATGTAATGATGCACGGCGGCGTGTCGGCAAGAAACGTTTTTTTCTTCTTCCTGGAGCATGGATGTTCGGAGGTGGGACACTATAGTAGATAGAGAATGGAGTTATAAAAAGGATGATGATGCTGTTGTAATGTGATAACATTTATGAACCTTTTTAGTTTCAGGAGGAGGATGATAGTAGTTATGTATGTACCTAACGGAGGGCTCATAATTGTGATCTGGTAGTGTAATGAGTAACGTACCCGTTCATCATGTATGCATGTTAGTTTCATTTTACACGAAAGAATAATAATGCATGCATGTATTCATGATATTATGATGATAGTATTATTAGCTCTATCTTGAAAACTTGTCCACTAATTAAAGCCCTTGTAGTAACTTGTAAAAGTTGTTCTTGTTCGTGTGTAAAATAAAATGCACTATGTAAGTATGTATGTACGTATATACATACACATATATATATATATGCCCTTATGTTCATTTAATCATCATTAATTTTTGTATGTATTTTCCACTTGAATGGAGTAAAGATGTGAACGACATCGAGAAGAGGACGCGGTCACCACCACACCACGGCCCGAGCAAATACAAAAAAGGAGAAAAAATAACAGAAGAATATAGTTATTATGTATGCATGTTGAATACAACAGGATAGAGAGAGAGAGAGAGAGAGAGAGAGAGAGAAATATATAACTATAAAAATTCAAATGAACAATGTAATGTGGTAGCCAACATTTTTTATTGTGTGAGATTTTAGTTGGATCATGTTTTTGGTTGAGACTGAGATTTTACTATTATTACTGCTACCATCACTGCTCCTGCTACTGGCTGGAGTCTCTCTCATGATTATGATGATGATACAGTACAAACCAGAATAGAAGAGAATGAAAATATAGATAGATGATGATCATCATCTCAGCATTTGGTAAGGTTGTAATTTTTGGTTGGTTGGAGTTCTAAATGGGTACTATGAAAATGAAATAAAATGAGTGACTGGCTGGGGTACCTGACACAAAAAGCGCTGTGTGTATATCTCTAGCCCCAAACAGGTAGGGCAGAGAAGAAGCAAACGGCCAAATGAAATAAAATGGACTGTGATCGGGGAACTCAGATAATTATCATAATAATTATATTCATAACTTTTATTATTGTTTGGTGAACAGAAAAGTTGTGGAGTGAACTTTAGGGAACAAAAGAATGGCCTGTCCGACGACGCGACGTCTTTGAAAAACTCTCATGAAAGGAAGAACCTGAAAAGAAAATTCAGGAGGACGAAAGTGGTACTACTGGTATATATGGTGGTGGTGGTGTGGTCTTTGATATGATATGATGATGATGATGATGATGATGGCGTATGGGTTTGGTTTGGCTTCGCTCTTCGAACTTGGGTATGTGGAACGGAAGCTGGTATTAGTATCATCATCATCATCATCGGTAGAGAAGCTGACGCGCGAAGGAACGTATCTCAAAGCAAACGAAACCACAACGAAAGGAAGATAAGAATGAGGGGTTCTTTTGTGTTATTCATTCGTGTCAGTACTATTTTAAATACCTGTGACTGGATAGAGAGATGAGAAGAGAAGAGAGCGAAGTAAAATGGCTGGGGAAGGAAAAGGTGAAGTCATATTATAAAAAATTTAAAAGGCGAAAGGGAGAGGAAGTGGTGGAAAATCATTATCAGCAGCATAATAATAATAATAATATTAATAATAACAAAGGGAGTGCGGAGAGCGGAGAACATGCCATAAGAGTGGCTTCACTCACCCGTGAAAAGTTGATCCCGTCTTGGATGATCTGATCCCTTAATTGGCTTCTGAGAATGATGAAATTAGGATGGGAATGAGTGCCATTATGACTCGCAGCACTGCTACTACTATTAGCACTTACGACACTACTAGCACCAGTACTGCTGCTATTATTATCGTCAACGACACAACCACTGGTGGATGCTGTGGTAGTGTTACTGCTGCTGGTATTACTTCCACTGTTCTGATCCAGCAGTTTGCCTCCACAGTAATTAAGTGGTAATGGAGGAACTGGATAATTTACATGGTTCTGTTGTAGAAGATGATGGTGTTTTTTATTGTTACTACTGGAGGGGTGCCGTTGACGATGAGGTGTTTGCTGGTGCGGCGGTTGTGGGGACACTGATTCATAAAACGGCTCGTCGTCCTCTATACCAGTACCATCACCTTGCTGAAAATGAAGATGCGGATTTCGGCACAGTGGCCGTCCGTCCTCGGCAAACAAGCCACAATCACAAGAACACTGTTCTACGAAAACTGGAGGGATAATCCCTAAACCGACACCACCAACGCCTTGTTCTCTACCACCACTGCTACCGAGATGAAGTTGTTGAAGATGATGAATATTATTGTTATGATTAATACTAGACGAGCACGCTCTTTGTGCGCTCAAGATCAGATCGAAATCAGTGCATTCGGAGTAATCTCCATTGTCATCATCGTCAACAAGGCTGGGCCCGTCATGAATGTCATCTGCAGAAACAAAGTCCCTTCCTGCAAGATGTTGCTGATGGAGGGGATGTGTTCGTCTGCCGAGAAGTAACAAGCTTTGCTGTTGATGATGATGATGATGCTCCAAGCCATTCCCAGCACCGATACCGCCATTATTTTTTCTCTGATGGTGGATCAAATCGTTCAGTGTGTTTTGCTGCTGTTGCTGATGGAAAAATGATGAGAGTGCTGTTGATGCACTTTGCGGTGATGACGGGGCGTGAGCGGCTGATGGAGAATGTGTCTGCTGGAAATGATGGTATCGTCGTATCTCTTGTAACTCTACTTCTTCACTTTGGCCATTATGATGACCCCACGTGCTGCCACCCCCAAGACGACTGGAAGGCCTGCTAGAAGCTGCACCACCACTACTACTAGTAGCAGCTATTAAAACGTCCACCGGAATTTTTCTTCTTGTTGGTGACAACGCTTTTAAAAAGGAACTGGGAACGGAGACAACAGCAGAGCCTTTCCCGTTACCACTTCCAACATCACCACCAGCAATCCCACTACTGCCACTCTTCTGCAGTTGGAGCTGCTGTTGTTGGTGATGATGGAGCTGTTGTTGAAGCTCGTGCTGCAGTTGGCGAGATGCTTGGAGCAAGGCTATTCTCTCACGGAGATCTGGGATCCCAATAGCGTTCAAGTCTGACTCACCGATTTTCATGCACAAGTCCAGATCCTCGTAGCCGTGCTCTATGAATCTGTCAAAGAGATGAGCCAAATTCAGATCGTCCAGCCAGTTGAACACTTGTCTTTGGTGATGCTTTTGCTGCTGATGCTGACCAAGAGTGCCTGCTGCCGTTGATGACGCGACGGAAGTAGACATATTTGATAATAAAGAATAGGAAATAATCTATTCCCTACATACAGCAGATACTTTTTAAACTCTGTTTTTTTCTCGATTCTCCGGCATCATCCGCCTCTTTCCTGATAATGTCCCCGGCTCGCCAACTATGACTATTACTACCGTAATTATTATTACCGCTCACAAATCTACTGTAATCACTAACTTTCAGTTGGGACAACATCTGTTCCTCTTTGTGTGTCCACCACCACCGCATTATCGATGAATTTACAATGGAAACAAGTACAAAAGAGATTTTACCATTTCCTCATGTATATATGCAAACTACATTGAAATTAATTCAGTACGCACTATTTCCATTTATCAACTTGGGCTCTGTTTGTGTATCCCGACGCGCGTGTGGTATGTGCGTACACTTTTTCACAACAGCGTTTTTACGTATTACGTACACCCACTAGAATACACAATTCAATACCCAACAATCACCAACGCCATTGAAACACACTACTACTACCACGACTTTCTCTCTATTGCTTTCCACTTAGAAAATCCCAATAAAACGAAATAACAACATCAGCGGCGCGCAGGCAGCCGAAAAAATTACTCAGTGGAAAAGAGATTCTTACTCAAAAGTAGAAGACTGTTTTCCTACGCATTATTCTAAAGGCATAATCTGACACACAGGAAATGGTAAACTTTTATCCATACATTTTTATTCTTGCTTTTATTACACTTTTTTTATCAGCGAGCAGAGTGTACATTTAAAGTACTTTGTATTGCTGTTTTATACCTCTTACAACTGCTGCGATGTGGGTGGGAGCAGATAGGAGGAGAGAAAAAAAGTAAAAACTTCTTGTACTAAACGCGGCTGTACGCAAACTTTGCTTTCTGCATTCATATATTTGCATGCATGCCACCGTCGCTGCCGGCTTAGCGAAAAAATTGAATTTTGAAATAGAATCCAGAAAGTACACACACCCTAACTTGTACTTTTGTGCACGCACACACTCTGCGTACACATAACTGAATAAAAAAATGCTTGTCTATTCGACAGTACTGGAAAACGGAGAGAATTCCAAATTTTTGATATTCCTTCCTTTCCCCGGTGGAATTGAATATTGGGTAAACTGCAAATGGACAGTTCAATACGCATATACTAGCATTAGTAGGGGTACCACCAGCAGCATTCTCCAGTTTATGTTTCTCTGTTTCTGTGCGAAAAGAGCCCTACTACGAGAAGGAATGCAATTTTTCTTGAGCTCAAAAAATTCTTATTTTCTATTTTCTACAACGACGACGTATCTTTGCCATCAATAGTGATCATCATTTGAGCCGCGACGTGGGTTGTTTTTTCTCTGTGGATATATCCTATTTTATATCATATTATTATTCTTATTGTATTGGGTGCTGTTATTTCGATGCCTGCATGTTCGTCCCGCTTTTGTTAGCCTGCGACATTGCGTTCCACCACGAAACGACGACGCAAATATAGTTTCACTCAACTCCTCTCAACCAGGTTTCGGTTTTTTCTTTCTCAATGTTTACTTTTTCACATTTCACTTGTCACTACTACGTTTCGTTGTATTTGTGTACTCTTGATTATAGAATGTCTGTGAGTGTGTGTGTCCCAACTGCGCTGTCCTTTTTTGTCTATACGTTACGAACTGTTACTTCCGCGCTCCAGCACCAACAACAAAATAATAATAATAATAATACACATTAAATGTCGTTTACAATAAATCCATCATCGTCACCATTCGTTCGTTTGCACTTTGCCCACCGCAACTACAAGCACGCAGGCCAACAAAGTTCACTTGACTGAATACAACGGATCTCTCTCTGTAGTGAAGCACATACGAATTATTTCCAAAAGTTTTGGTATTTAAGTTTGGATGACAGGGGTTTCCTCCTATTTTGGGTAATACGACGAAGAGAAGAAAGTTTTATGTCGGGTTTATTTCAATTTAGTGGGAGTCGTGTAGTCGCTTACTTGACGATGATGATGATGATGACAGGCGTGCTATTCCTTTCACCATAATATGAAGCACAGTACAGTGGTTTCGTACAATATTATTCCAATAATATCCCGCCACGACATTGGTTTGGACTTGATCAATAATAAAAACTTAATTAAAACTAATTTCCCTTCTCCTGTACTCGTGTAGTGCGGTAAAGGTTACATTCACAATAGGGGCAGCACCTCACGCACACCGGAACATTTCTCTGCTGGACGGTTTTGTCGACACAGCCAGGGTTTTGAGAACCTTGTCAAGCGCAGCTGTCTGCAGGTCTACTACAGTCAAAATAATTGTTTGCTTATATTGCTTTGTATTATTAGTACATTTAAAAACTCACTGATTGCCTGTCTTAAACGTGACTTTGCATGAAGAAAAACTCATTTTTTAAAGAGAAAATCGTTCAAGAATTGAATACTTCGCTGCTGCATGTCAGTCTTTAAAAATGTTTTTGCTTGTCATCAAAGTAAAAGTGTTCTTTCGTTTATCTTTTCCGTTTAAAGAAACAATTAATCCATAAAAATTTCGTTTTTCCCCTTTTTACTTAAATTCAGTCATCACAAGCCCTCTTGTTTGGCAGGAACTGACACATTTACACTTTTGATAACATCGTTATTATCCGTTGAGAAAAGAGGATGTGATTATGGACGATTGCAAAGTGTGTGTATTATTGTCCTTACGACGAGCTGGGGGAAAAGGAGATAAAATTTGGAGAGAAAAAGTGATTAGGATGATGATAGCACATACTTTTGTCGATCCTGGGAATTTCAACGATAAAGTCTTTAACAAGAAGAGGCTTTTGTTATCTTGAAACTATTTTGTACCCACCTGTCAACATCTAAACTGTGTGTTCGTATCTCTGTGCTAAAGTTCGTCAGAGGCTATACACACACAATAATAAACACTATTCATTTATAGCATAACAGGAAGGAGAACCAAGCTAGGCGGTGGGGTAATAAATTTTTATCTTTGTAAAACAATCATCCACATTTTAACCATTTTCCACTCAATTTTTTACTGTACTTCACTCGCACTTGAGCTTTTTTCTTCTTCTGAAAGTCCTTTTTTCTTGAGGTTTAGCGTCACAGTCACAAATAATCCTCTCTTATTCTGAATAGGTATCTAACATTTTACACTTAAAAACGGGCTGACACAAAGCTGGTTAATACAGTCACACACAGCACTTACTTCAAAACCAGCAATAACCATCAAGTGTCTCGAAACGTTGAAATAATGACGGCAATAACAACAATATTATGGCTACCTTCCTGTTCAATAATGTATTTACAAGAGAAAAAAATATGGGTCTCGTGTAAATTTTTTCGCTTTTCTCTCATAAACAGGCTTGCCCTGTCACAGCAATGGGGAGGTATATACGTTTTTGCTACTTTGCCACGCAGTCATCATCTTAAAAATCCATTACATATTTTAAGCAATGTAATATCCGTATCCGTTTATGTTATTTCTGCCGTTGTGTAAAGTCAAGTTCAAAACTAGCCGTGTGTCATGCCACTTTTCCCGCAGACAATAATGATATTACATTTTCCACAACAAAAATGATCCATATATCCGACACGACCAAAAAGAAGAGCACAAGAAATGGGATGATAATAATAAATAATAATAATATTTCAAAAAGATTCCTTCGGCCACAGTAACGACGACACCACCACCACCATTAACAACAGCAGCAGCAGCAGCAACAACAACGCTAGGTTCACGTTGGGGTAAGTGTTGTTGTTGTGCTCAACAAAGTAGTCTCTGTGAGAGGATTTTCTCATATGTACCCATTGTCGTCAGTGGTCGTCGTCGTCATCATGCTTGCTGTTTGAAAAACCGGCTTGATTATAGCGAGCAAGTGTGATGTGAATGTGGCAGCAAGTTTTTCACGTTTCGTATAAAAAGAACGTGTACGACGTACGTACAGATATTTTCTCAAAAACGTGGCTCATGCTTACAAAGATTCGTCTCTCTCGAGTCTCGAGCTGTGTGGAAGGGACCACAGTTGGTAGTGAACTAACTTGTGCTTACCATCTGCTCTCATCTTTTTACTGTTCCCCTCTCTCTCACTCTCCTGCCCTGTGAGTTTTCTGGTGTAAGTAAGAATGAGTGCTGGTGTGTGTGTGTGCTGTATTCTTCTTCTCTCTCTTCGTTGTGGATAAATATTAAGCCTAGGCTCGCTCTTCGTTTTTCGCTTCTGGTTTTGTAGCAGAATAGCGGTGGAAAAAAGGAAAACGTCGAATAGTCGAATGTGTAGAGAGAGAAACTTTGCCTGGCATTCCTATTCCGATATAAACGTTGTGGGGAATACAAGGAAGCATGTATACGATATTTACGGGGTTTAGTTCTGCTGCTGAGAGAAAAATGAAAACGCGGCGACGACGAGGACGACACACAGTAGCAGGGAAAATGGGATTTATTTTTTAAGTACATGTGTTCGTTTCGTTCATGCAAAAGTGGGCAATATTTTGGTACTGGAGGATATTTATTATAATTTAATTGAGAATGTCCACTGCTGCTGCTGGAAAGATAACAGTTTTCCATGAAAATTTATTAAAACTTTAGATTGTTTTCAACCGGACCCGTTAGTGTCGTCGTTGCTCAGTTGAATTGAATACAAAATTTGTATAGATATCTCACATGATGTAACCTGTTCATTTATGTTTTTATTCCCGCTGCTCATATTACCTATGGACAGAATGTTGTTTGGCAAAGGAATGCGAGGTTTTTGAAAGATTATACTACTGCTGTTGGTTCTTGCTGTAGGAAAAGTACGAAATGAGATGTACCTCGTGTATTTTATTAGCATGTAAATGAACTTTGATATTGAGCTCTCGCCACGGTAAAGTTGTATCTAGTTATACGTTTGGTAAGCTATAGACGTATCATGTTGTATCGTACTTTTGTTACTAAATTATCTATTAAATAAGGCAGCAGCATAACTTGTCTGTAGGTCGGAATACGTAGAGAGCGTAAATACGAAAATGCGAACTGATATTATTGTGGATGAGTTGAATGATGCAAAATAACCGTTAAAAAATAATGAATTAGTTATTATGAAAATAAATGATTTTGGGACAAGCATTTGTTCCATTTAAGCATGCTTGTCGAAAAGAGAAAAATTATACGTTTTGATACGCATGAATAAATGCTGTGGGGTTGGACTTTATTGTGCGTTTATGCCCTTCGCCGTACGCACATTATGGTAATAATTTGGTTTTCTGTACTTTTCATCTGATTGGGTACGCTATTAAAATAATTTACATTTAAACTCTCACGTTTTAATTCGCATTTGTGCAAAATAAATGGTGAAGGGTCAAAAGTTGTAATTTGTCAGTCGTTTGCCATTTGTTTAAAGTAATTTTTGGGGGAAAGGGGAATCGCATATCGGATTTGTTATTTTTTATACCCTTTTCAATCCTATATGGAATAACTAAATAACGACTGTGTGGTAGTTATTATTTTTTATGACATTCATTCCGGTTCTTCTGAATCCTATAGTGCGCCTAGTTATTTGAAAGGATTATGGATTAAGGACACCCAAAGTACACCTGCACCACCTTCCCATTCCCCCAAAAAATCAATGAAAAATTGGAAAAGCTGGCATTCAGCTGGCATAAGTATCATTCATATTTCAGAAATAAGCACAAAAATAATGGGTATCGCACACACAGAACCTACATGGAGGACGTATAGTTTTTAGTAGGTTATTATTTACATGAACACGAAAGCATATCATGCCAATTATTGCATGCCAATTTTCATATAAGCTGCTTATTATTTCCACAGGCAGAAAACGGGGGACTTGTTTAAACAAAAGAGAACAAATCCCTTTTGTAACGATGCTACACCAGCCTGTGTTGACATGTGCCACATATGCTAAACATTTACGCGTTGGGTTTAGGTACATTAGGACAGGTCAAGCCAAGGTCGACACAAGATACCGAACACATTGTGCATCCTACATGCCTCTGACTTGCATTTTAAAACAGGAAATGAGTATTATATTTTAAAAGACGAGATGAGGCGCAAAATACAGCGGAAACATTATGTCAAATTTGACTTTTCTTCTTAAAAAAGTGAAATACAAACTGAAACACGTTTTTAATACTTGACTAATACGATGGTTGTTCGTTTACAGATTCCTATAGCTTATTGCGTGAAAAATAATTTAACAACAAGACTGTGAATAAGGGAAAAATTCCTATTCATTTCGAATGCCTTTGAGTCTGTTCTCTGCTTTTGAACTACACATATAGTCAAAAGTTAAATTTCTTGCCTTTTTTACTTTTCAGCCTCAGCTATACACGAACCTTTTTTTCTTGTACAAACTTACCTATTTTGGGTACAACAGATTGTAATCCCTAGTCCACCTAATCATCATAAACTCGTCCCTTTGGATTTAAGTGAGAAAGTTATACAGATTGGCTTACAATTAGATTTTCTAAAAATGTACGTATGTACTATGAACATTGAAAACGTGTAGACATATTTATTTAGGAATGAGGAGGATAGTCACAATATCATTCGTGCATCGGATCTTGGTGATTCAAACTGATTTTTTCACTCCCCACATTCTTCTCTCCTCTTGAAAACATTCCTTTTCCGTGTTAAATGTAGAAATAGGGATGCATTCTTTCGTTCTAACGTGATACACGTTACACGTTAGTATGGGTAGTCACAAATAAATAAACACATATATAATATGTAGGTTTTAGATTTATATGTAGGAAAACGACCGAAATGTGTATGCACTTGTCCAATGAAAATGAGAAAATATGTCGTTAAAAATAGCACACAGGCGATAAATAATGTATGTTCAAACTATTTTAATAATAACTTAGCTAAATTTTGTTTACTAATAAATTAAACATCATATAACATAAAATACATTTACTTACAGCGCAATTAAGTTCAAAACGACAATTTACAAACTTCTTCACGCATTGGTTGTTGATGTATGCTTAAAAAATTAAAGTGCGTTTAACCCTGGTGTATTATATTTGGCATTTCCTGATGCTACCATTTTCCTATTTATAGATGAGCGGTTATCGTTCATGTCAAAGATAATGACTCCCGTAATATCACTTGATGCAATATCGGTAGACGACGAGCCATTTTTCGATTCAACTTTAATCCAGTTCATAGGTATTACATAATACGCATTTGCTAAATTTGGCTCTAGAAATGTTACTGGTGTTATAAATCGTTGATCTCCAGGTAATCCAGTAGCTTTCACCAGATCACGAATGGCCTTGTTTCTTGCTTTCAATTTAGCCTTACTTTTTCCATCATCAGTTTTAGGTGTCATCAGCGTCTTAAAATATTTCACGGCCTTCCTAGACCAGCGTCCATCAGCATTACCGTTTGATGGAATGACACCGGACAAAAAACAATGGAAAACAGTCCATTTGCAATCCACAAATCGCTCCGGAATACTACGTAGCTTTTTCAGAAACACAAAATGAGTGCGACCTTGCTCGAGATTGTAGACACTGCAGTACTGAAGAGATTTTGCACTCATGGAAGATATTGAATCAAGCACGACACGACACCATTGTTTTGCTATACGATCAAAGTAGCCGCACATCATGTTTGTTGTAATTTTCAAATTTTTCTGCAGGTAATTTTATCACATTTAAATCCAATTAGAAAACTTACTGTAAATTAAATTTGTTTTTGGAAGTAAAGTAAAAAGGGAGTTTTATTTTTACCCGTGCAGGATCATTTTTCGACGCTTGCATTTCATTTTGAAACTCGTCATACAAAATCTTGTCCTCTTCTCGAATCATATAAAATTGACCAGGACCCACTGAGCGAATTAGGTAATATTTGCTAATTTCCGCAGGAAACAGAGGAAATTCCACGTTATCCAGTGGTCCTTTGACCTCATATTCACCTTGTTCCTTGGTTGGCGGGCTTAGTGTTTGCGTTTCCCCGTCTAAATTAGCATCAGTAAGAACCGCTATTTCCACTTCAATTTCAGCATCTCGTTTGGCCATTTCCGGAACATCTTCCGCGGTAGGACTCTACAATTTTTAGAAACAAACCTTGATAACAGTAGCCACAGTGGATTAGTCTTTCTAGACACATATTTCTCTTTCATTCATACTATAACTCATACCATTGTCACGTTGAAAGGTGAAAATGTTCCCCAGTTTTGATAGACGTCTGGTACATTAATATAAGATGGTAGTGTTAAGGAGGGCATTAAAGGGAACTTTGGATCCATTGCTTGTTGCTGTCTTGCATTACTTGGCGATTTCACGGTAATGTTCCCCCTACCTCGTCCCACACACTTGTGAAACATTTTGGATACCTTACTCCACTTCAGTAAAAGTGGCCAACTGGGCTCCTAGTTTCTAGAATGTAGTTGTAAATAGCTTTTAAAGAGATTCCAAACTAAAAGATACTCAGTTAATAATATTCCAATTCCAAGTTCAGAAGTGAGTTTTTAAAATAAAATTCTCACAAGCCACGATGGTTTTGATGACAAATTCGCCCATTGACACTGACTTGGTACCTAGCGTTTCGATTACTGACACTGGTGATAGAAATTCTGCAACCTTTTATCCTGATTTCGTAACAAAAATATAAATTCATTTGCACAATTACAATTATGACTCTTTGGCTTATGGCTTACTACCCACACATGACACGTTAGACGAATCCGTTCGTGTACAACGTAAATACACACTCACACAGCCAGATATACGACAGCCTTACGTTTATTCTTTCACTTTAATACCCATTTGTTCCGGTAATAAAAGCTTTTAAAATTTGCTTAATTTCCTACTTTTGATACGTTTGCGTAGGTAGAACTGTCTGGATAGCCAGGAATTCATTTAATTTGCCTCTACTAAAAGAAATTATGTATTCACTCGTTCTGTACTCAACTGTTTACTCCATTGATATTTGCTTGTATGTAGTAACACACAAAAATACAGTAAATACTTATTTATGCAAAAGTACCAAACTCATAAATTATTCGTAGTTGGTAGTATTACATTTATAGCAGTATAAATTACATAAAATTACAAAACCCAACGTACTCCCCCGTATATGTATGTGCATTTGAATTTGTTTAAAGAAAAAGCCAGATTTGTAACGCCCACTCTCTTTATGTTACCAAATTACATATACATTACATCACAACCAAACTTCCACGTAGGATACTTATAAGTAGGATACTTTTCTAAAGTTCCGGGCCGTGCCAGTCAGTCCCCCCTGCCTATAGCACTACTTATTGCAGCATATTAGAAAACTTCAAACTAGGAATCCAGGAAATTGAATCTTTGAAAGAGTTTATTTTTCCGGTTCAGACTTTCCTTTACTGTCCATAATATTAGTATTAGTTTCTTTTTCCGTTACGCTTTTTCTTGCGTAAGCCGACCGATTTTTGTGGTTAGTTAAACAGGAAATAAAATTGAGATTTTGATCACCACGTACGTACCAGAAGCATCATGTGATGAGTAAGAGCGTCATTGCCTTTTTCTGCAAAAAGTACGCTGCTTTTGCAGAGTAAAATCCCTTCTTGCCTGTTTAGAGAAGCCAACAGAGAAGGGAAAAACTTTCCGTGTGTGGTTTGCTTTGCAAAAACAACCAATGAAAGTTTTTCTTAAAGAAAGGAATAAAAATGAGAATGAATGCTCTAACCACCAAAAAACTTTTATGCATACATACATACACTTTTCCCCAACCTATCCATAAAGACCATGTAGAGAGTTTTCTTTCTTTTATCCAATTTGATCTCTTCCTCTCTCGTTTAAATGAAAGAGCAGATGAGAGCTGCCACAATGATTGGACATTGCCCACATACCAACTTTTTTCTCAAACTTTCTCCATCTACAATGAAGAGAGAAAGGAAAGAAGGAAGGGTAGGTAACTGTAACGAAGAGGTCAAAAGATGCCTTCACCACATATGCACACGTTACAATTGTAAAGCGAAAGGACAAAAAAAAAATCTGCCGTGTGCTCAATGTCCAAAATCTTATTTTACGAATTACGCCTACTAGTGTACACTCTGGAAAAAGTTTGAGAAGTAAACTAGCTGAGAGGTATCAAGCGCTATACGATGCCACGTAGTTAAAAAGGTTCTACTTTTAATATGCTGTCCACTCTTTTCTCTTCTTCTATCATCATCATCAACACGTTCA
>JAHZNE010005588.1:0-11192 GCA_027744055.1 Callyntrura sp. NNG-2020
GTTGTGTTGTGTCGGAGCAAACGTTTCCGAGATAAGCGTTATTTTACCATAGGAGTTGCCATTGTGTAGCGTTTCATATGAGCCTTAACAGAGGTTGTTATTACCATCGCTGCTCATTTCTTCGTTCCTAATTGAATTCTCATATATTTTCCCTTGTAACTAAGTGATCTAAATATTTATAAATGGGGAAAATACATTAGATTTTAATGAGGAACGAAGATAGGAGGATCGGTGATACTACGGACTCAATGTTCTCATATTCCTCTTCATGTGGAATTTTATTTGTCGTTCTGGAACAACTTTTTGAATAAAAATAGAAAATTTCAGTGTATCTAATTGATGCATTAAACCACTTTTTGGCTGCCGGTTCCGTCCTATAAACGATCTAACCTTAGCATCATTCACCTCTGCTTGCATTATAAATGTTCTGAAAGGTTACAGATAATTTTCAGTTGGTAAGACGACATTCTGCGCGAATACCCTCTGTAAGTTTACACCCATAAGAAATATATTTTGACTACCATCACCATCGTATTACTTTTTGTTTCAATAATGAAACAAAGTTCAACGACAGCTTACGTGTGAGTGTGACGTTTTTGGAGTTTGCTATCAAATTTGAAACTGTGATAACGTCATTTTGTCGTCGCTGTTAGCAATTTTGATGACTTTGTGATTCGTTTCGTTAATGAAATGACAAAATGCTTCGATAACTTGCAAAACGATAATGATATGCATGACACCAAAGAGAGATTCCTAATGACAGTACAATATTTTAAAGACATAAAGAGATAAAAAAAAGATTAGAATATTAAAGGAGTCTCCAC
The DNA here is from genome assembly GCA_027744055.1 of Callyntrura sp. NNG-2020. NCBI lineage: Eukaryota > Metazoa > Arthropoda > Collembola > Entomobryomorpha > Paronellidae > Callyntrura > Callyntrura sp. NNG-2020. Next base: position 825 of record JAHZNE010005588.1, read on the forward strand.
GCGCAGTTCCCGCGATTTTCATATTAGGATTTGTTGGTTACTAGCTAAATAAGGGGAAAACGCGTAGAAGAAATGTTAATGATTGAGGATAAAAACTAGGTACGCTAACAGTAATAATGGCATCAAACGGGAAGAAGTGTACTGTATAAAATGCTCCACAGCAAACGTAACAATGGATCACCATGGAATTTCAGTGGTAAGGTTCCCACAGACTAAACATGAAAGTTCTGTCGGATTTCTGCGCGTTGGGTCATGCTGTAAGAGAAAGCTTAACAACGTAAGAGAATTTGCACATTTCATGTGGTTTTAAACAATCTCAATTAAAAATCCAGGAATTAGAGAAAAACAATAGCAATTCAATTTGTTCGAGACCAAAATTATTTTCTTCTTTCGGCTTATTTTCTCTTTTTGTTACCATACCTACTTTTAAGTGAATATAAAGATAGCTACAGTAATAACAATTTGGTTGTATTACTACAATTCCAATCTATTCTGCAAAATTTGAATTGACTACCTTTCTTGTTCATGCCATTGTCTGCGACTTGAGGGGAAAATGTCATGTTTCTGTTGCCAAAATATTTCACGAAGAAACAGCATGTTGTTCCTGACGTCTCGTACAGAACACCGTGTTTATGAATTCGTGTCGTTAGTTTTGAAGCCACAACGAAGCCTTCATGCGTCCCCAGTCCCCACCGTTCTACCATCCCACTGTTAGGGGTATCCATAGGAATGAATACCCTTAACAAGTACCATGTAGTCGTGACTTGCATATACATACAGGTTTTCAGCTCGGCAAGATTCTACATTTCTATAAATTAATAGCAAGTCAAGTGTACACGTTTCTGAATGGAAGTATTTGTCAAGAAGAATATAAAAAGACCGTATGCACGTATACATATGGCAAATAGTGAAAGACTGAAAGACTAGACAAATTTCCAACTCATCTAACTTCATTCATCTTGCTAATGCGCTTATGCAGCGTGGTAGAACTGATGCCGTTACCATATAAGGCTCATAAATTCCTTCCAGGTCATATATTATATATTTTAAGTTGCTGATTTCTTCCTCAAATAATGGTCTTTGGGTTCACAAACACAACTCCTCGCGCAGCAGAATCGAAAGTGAAAATCAAATCACATTTTCTACACACATCAGTCACATAATATATCACAACACACTCATTCATTCTCCATTTGCTTTCTGCTTGTGCTTATGTTGTCTCTAAGAAGAAGCAGAGACTTATTATTGGCCTCGAAAGTCAGATTCTAGAAAATAGATAGAAAGAAATAATGCAATCGGTAGTAGGTGTTGGCGGTAAAGGTGCATGGGTATTGGGGAAACTGATGAAAGTAAAATAGATGGAAATGAAAAGGCTGTATTCTCAAGCTCACCAGTCACCAGACGAGTACTTTCACCAAATAGACAGATAGAGAGGGAGGCAGGCAGGGAAAGAAGAAGGATTGATATTTGTTGTCATGGTTGCCTTCCTTTGCCACGAGGGAGAAGGAGATTTACTTTATATAAAAATGGGGAAAAGTCAGTAGATGAACAACTAAGGGAGGGAAGAGAAAAGAGAGCAGAGCATCAACAACAGAGCAACTAACCACTGCTCAATACAGTGGCAAAAAGTCACCCACCACCAGCACCACAAAAATGCTAGTATTCCACGAGCAGCTACCTCTGGATCTCTCTCGGAAAAGGCATTTCTCTAATATTATACATTTATTATGCAAAATCAATATCTAAAGAGGTCCTTTGAAAAATAAGCAGGTGCCTCTCAAGAGCTACTGAGAAAAAGCGTCTTATGCTTTTAGTCTGCATGCTTGGCTGATGTTTCAAAATATTTTTGTTTGCAAGAAAAATGCTAAATGCATTGTGTCTGACACGTGAATCGAGTATAGTGATCAAGATTAAAAGCCTCCCCTTTGAGGAATTTCATTGTTTCTTCCTTCTTGCCAGTACAGCCTCACCAGCATTTTATGAGCCTGAAACACAATAGAAGAGCCAATAACGATATTGCTATTACGGCCCACTGCAGTTAATTTAGGAACCGACATGTGTGCTACTTGCTGATTTTCAACAGCCCACTCATTCTCAGACAGCACCATCAATATGGGGTTGAAGTAGGTAACCTACAGCATTTCGCATATTTGGAGTATCTCAACTCTCCACTCAACCTCAGAAAAAAATTATGAAGTAAATATATCTAGCAGGGAGAAGTGACTTTTACAATCTAACAGCAGCTTTTTTATAATTATGTATAAAAAAACTGATCACCAAATATGTTAATATGTTATCTACATATCTCTTATTAACAAAATTAAAATACCAACGACAATAGAGTTTTCTCGTGTAAATAATAGAAGCCACCGCTATAAACATTTTTGATTGGTTCGTTGTAGCATAAAGGTACGGCAAGTAATGAAGCTAGAAAAACGTTTTCTGTCGTGACAAACGAAGGTAAGCGAAAGAAAGGTAAATACGAGTTGAGAAGTACATTCTACAGCTACTGCTTTCAGATAAGGTGAAATGAAAAACGCTACTTTCACTTCAAAGGACGCTTTTGTTTTTATGTGACGTTTGTAAAAGTAGTTGTTAAAAGAGAATGCGACGTAATATCAACTATTTTTGCCTATGCTTGTCATTTTGAAACATTTGTGATATTGGAAGTTAAAGTACATCATCTAAAACCTTAAAGACGTATTTTCACGTATCTAACATCCATGTAAAATGCCACATAAGTTTTATTGCAAACACTTTTGTATGCTGCAGTTTGTGCTTACATATGTTTCTGTATAACTGTAAAATAGGTAAGAGGATGTGGAAGTTGCAGAAAATTCAAACGTCTAAAAGTGTAAGCTTATGAAATATGTTGCATTCCTTTCAAGCTCGTCCCTTCAACCGTATAAAGTATAAAGTCCCACAGAGCCTGGAGCAACCGACACCCATCCATTATTGGCTTTCTTCCCCCCTCGTTTTACCCAAAAATGGATTGGTTTAGAGCATAGTGCATACCTTAAAAATACAGACGCCATCAATATCACCCTTTTACAGCATCTGCCAGCCTTCCCATTTCTCCATTCAACTATTCCTACTACTTTTATTACAGTCTGCCACCCAACGTGTTATGCGTAGGTATTAGTCATCTCATCATACACTTTTCTGCCGTTACAATACAACGAAAGTTTTACAATGGAGAAAATAACTTTGTATATAAGTACAGGAGTACATTCGGCGCAGCTATATAAACAAATACTTGAGCTACCTACAATTGGTTATTGGCGAAAGTTATTTAACTGTAAATCGAACGCAGGTCTACTATAGAATAAAGCATCTGAAGCACTGACACCTAAGCACTACAAATACGTTAATTGAAAAAGACGATGAAAGGGCTAGAAATTACATTGTGTGCAAATATTTGTTTTGGTACGATGATCTATCAAGAGGAGCAAGTAACATGTATGGTAAAATGATATGTGGCCTTGTCGATATCAACATTTTCAAGTATAAATAACAAATAAGATATTTCCCCGACTGTGCTAATCTTACTATCTCGCACATTGACACTTTGGAATTTTTACGCAGCTGCGCCAATTTTTTGTTGGGGTTAAATGGGACTCATTTCAACTTTGTGTGCCATGAGTATAAGATAAGAACCAGGCACAACGAAAACGCTTTGATGCCACATTATGTAGGTATGTACAACGCACATTCACATATGTGCAGGAGAAAGCTAGAGAGATGTTCTGGTGATTTATATTTAACAGCAAATTGGGAAGGTGAACGTTAGAAATGCATCCTTACCTGACACGATCAAGAAACAAGCCTCCTGGCAAACACAAAGTGGCAACGAAATTCAAAGACTAAAAAATAACCAAGGACCTGAATAACCTGAAAACCATTATCGCCAGATGTGATGATAATATGAGGGGTTGTGAGTTCTAAATAAAAAATATTTCTAACAATAAGTAAGCATAAAAATAACAGATACGAAATAGAAAGAATTGTGTTTATTTTGTACCTACGTATGCAAATATTTTTGTTTTTACCTCTGCATAAACTTATTAACTTACCGACTGCCAATACTAAATACTCTTTAATAGGAAAGATGAGATGAAAATTTTCCTGTAATATATTTTCTCTTCACACTTGAAACTTGCTCACATCACGATCAAACTTTGTTGAAATACAATAATGAGTTTTCTTTAAACTTTCGTAACCACACACGTACGCTGATTACGTTTTGGCCCGTAGTCCCATAAACAAATAAAAAACAAAAGTTCAACTTTTGAAACAAAGTACATGTCTTCTAATATTTCATTTGCCTGACGGTGCTCATAAAATGATAACATATAGTGCCACAGCATGTTGACATCGATCCAGGATGAAATGGGACTAGAAAGAGAAATCATAAGCAACAAAGACAAAAGTAGAAAGCAAGATTTAGAAGCAAGTGTAAATTGTGTTCACATCAAAGCTGAGCATTTTGGCAAATATTTCCTCTCAAAACAGCAATTTCAAACCTGGGATTTCCATAACTCTTGACGTGACTTCACTTTGCAAATGCAACCCATATTTTATTTTAGGGGTTATTATGACGTTTTCATGCATTTCAGCATGACAAATAGTCCACAGTTCTGAACAGTGGTTTCAGCACATGCATAGCATATTGCACAGTGGCTGAAGAAATATAAAATCTTTCCGTATGTAAGCAAGCTGAAAGATTATTTGGAGTGAAATGACACTGCTTCCTTTGCTTAGGTAGTTTTCCCATTTCAACTGGGACGTGCAAGCAATAACTTTTATGGCCTGACCTGAGCTCCCGTTCCTGCACACATTCTCTCACAACTAAAGTGATCGGTAGAGGTGGTTGTGAATGAAATGTCCAATGATTATAAATATACTACAATATAGATCTGTAAGGTATTTACGAGAGAAACTAAAATGCCACCGGACGTGTGTCCATGTTCCAATTACGATTAGAGTCATGCTATTAGGTGCTAGTAGATAAGTAATTATTAGATACATGTGCTGTCTTTCCTAAGCTAAATAAGGCGGGTTGAAGGCAATGAACTGCGGAATATACAAATCACGAAAACCAGAGTAGAATCTGCAGGCAAGTATTAATGATGTTACTTTATGCAATAAAAAAATCAAGAAAGCTTATTATTGTCTTGCACTGACTCTAGCTACCTTCCATTTAACCTAGGAAGGAATATTTCAGATTCAAACTTTCCTTCAATAAAAAGTTGCTGATATGCACACGGGTAACCTGTAAACTGCTCCTTTCCTACTCAAACATTATTTTCTTGATAGTTGGTTACAAGTTTCGGGTGAATGAGAACAATTGCCGAATTGATTTATATTGTGATGAAAGTACTATTCTATATTCTTTGTGCGAATCAATACTGTTTAACTTTTCAGGAAGGGTTTACCAAAACTTACTGAAAAGTACGATAAAGTTTGCTTATTCCACCGAAAAAATTGCAAGTTTTATTATTCTTGCTTTTTGAAGTTCAGCTTTCGAATATGTAAATGCTCTAGTGTACCAATAAAGTTTAATCCACCGCACGTAGGGTTCTAAATAAATAGTTTTTGTGGGGCGCTACAGCAGTAAGCATAGACGAAAGTTACGAAGGAATAAGTTCTCACCCCGAAGCCATTTTGTTTTAACTTGGATCAAAGTTAATAAAAGTAATGGAACATGCTACATTTCATTTAAAAAAATAATACTAACAGATTAGTGTCAATATTCAACATTCATTGATCATCAATCTTGTACTCAATCCTTTCACAGCTAAAATTAATTGGGTAGACATTCATTCGTTTCATGAAAGTTATATAGATTTATGTTGTAATAGAAATCCGAGTAGAGCTGGATTTAAAAAATATACGTGTATAGAGCATTAATATGGATCTGATGCTCTACCTGCTGTCAATTAGCCCGAAAGGACCACTGTCCACAGAAAAGGTTGGCTTTCTTGCCTGTCATTAATTCCGTGCTGGTGACTCTTTTCACATCTTATATGAAATGCTGGACACGGGATTACAGATAACATGAAAAGAAAGTTATAAACATTAAAGATCTGTGAAGCACGCGGGTGATGCTCATTTTTCCAAAAGGGATACACTAACCAGAGTTATAAAAGAAAAGCACAGCACATGTGTATGCATGCATGTATGTACTTGATGTGAGGGGATCTATACAAAACATAAATTGCTCTACTTGTAGTTTTACAAAGTTGAAATAAGATTTTGAATGTTTTGGAATGTCGAAATGAAGTAAACGCTAAACTCGTTGTATCCAGATTTTAACCCACCTACACCGATAGTTACCGAATGCTCTTATTCCATGGGCGTTTCTAAAGGACCTATTCAAAAGACTCGCTGAGCTATCAGCAGAATATAAAATGCTTTTATTATTACCGAATGTACCTTTAGAGTTTAGAGCCCATAGTGCTAGTATACCTAAACTATTTAAGCCTGCGCTTCACGAAGGCTAAATTGTTGCATGGTTTCAACGAAGAAAATGGCCACTCCGTTCAATTTTATTCCATGAAAAGCAACTTAGACAGCGAATGCGAATTTAAACCTGGGAATGCACGCTGACACATGGGTAAAAATTATTATTTTTGGCCATGCACAAAGGTAGATAAAAAAGATAGAATCTTAGATTAAACCTTTTTAAATTCGCCAGGTCTCTACTTGTAATACTCTCTGGAGTTACCGAACAGCCTGTACTTCCCCCCTCAATAGGCCAAAGGATTTATTTCTACTTGGAAGTCTTAGAATCGTTGATGGGTTTTATATTTGGTTTCTCGCCTTTTTGTACTTCATAGTTTCTATCATTTTACTAATTTCCTTATTAGCTGCTGCAGATCTTGAGGGTCGAAGTGGCGTTCTACCTAAATTGTAAATATTCAAGACTCTGTCGTGGGTTTACTTTGTAGGAAAGATAGTTGATCTTACGCTGGCTTTAGTGTTTGGGACCTCCTCTTTTATCTCAAGTAGTTTCCATAATTTTTCTTAATTTTCTATTCAGCCTCCGATTCCCTTCTGTCACTAAAATTTTTCTCCTTAAGGTAAGGTTTGCTTTGTGCTAGATCATATGTAAAACTTTTTGTTGCTGGTTTGCTTCCTTTTCTTGTCGTCTAAAACCATGACCAATATTGTTTCGATTTCCTTTTCAGATGTCATAGCGGATGGCTTCTTCCTTTCATTTTGTTCATTTTCCATTGTTAATGTGGGTTCATGAATCGCACGGTTTACATCGGAAATAGAGTATTTGAGATCAGAAAATTTTGTTCGATGCAATGACGCATCATCCCTTTTCTTGCTCATGCTGACTGGTCTTGTAACACTACAGAAATAATTTGCTTTCTCCCGCTCGGTGCTAAAGGAAGCCGACATTATGGAAGATGTTGAAGAAGGACCCTGCGATTACCCCATACTAGTACTTCTGGCAGCAGAAAGATATTCTTTAAGAATGATGCAAAAATGTTTTAACACGCTGCTATTGACGTATGTTGGACATTTTTGCTGGGGCAATTTGAGTCGAACTATTTGGAATTTGTCATACTGAAACGAATGAGTTAAATTTGGAAGAAGCGTTCTTTTCTTCGTATTTAAGTTCGTTCCCAGGCTTAAATTTCTTAAGTTGCTTTTCATTGAACAAAGTTGAATGAAGTGTCCATTTCTTCGTTAAAACCATGCAATGCAACGTATTAACCTTCATAAAGCGCAGGCTTAAATAAAAGCTGTCAAATTTATAATAAATATTACGACCATCCTTCGGAGTTGAGCCAGATTTAAAGTAAAAAAAATAATTCCAATTTTCTATCGTAAGGGGGCGCTGTAGCCATGCTTCGTATAACCCTGTCATTACAAGTAGGATGTCTAAAATCTCATTTCGATAGGACTTCAGGTCTCTGAGATACATGATGATTATTTCAACTTTGACCCCTTATAAAACCCACAGGAAATAACCAATCCGGACCAAACTTGGTACATATATAGATGCCCAGGTGGCATCTGCGTACAAAATTTGAGCCCCACTTGCTATGTGAAAGTTCAAAGTTAAACAAAATTAGCTCTACTACTACAGGGGGCGCTACAGCTTTTTATCACATAATATTAAAGCCTTCTCATTACGAGTAGAATAGCGAAATTCACATGTCGATAGTTCTTAACGTCTTGAAACGGGAAGGAAAATAACGTTTTTACTTACATGCCCTCTAGCGCCAAAGGGGTCAACCAACCTGGGTCAAACTTGGCAGAATTGCTTATCTACCTTAGACCTATGTATATTCTAAATTTGAGCCAAATTTGCTAACTTTTAATTTTTACCCTCCTGTTATCCCCCCGGGGGTTGACCTTCAAATCCCATCTACGGACTCTGCCGTGATATTGACCTAAGCTATCTACCTCCGAAAAATGCTTATCTTCAGGACATAGAGTGTGTTTACGGCCTGGCGGCCGGAAAGATACTTCAGCCTAGGTTGGTCGTAAATATATTTTTGTTGATGTGGATTTCTGCCTATGTGACCTGGCCACCCTTAATAGTTCTTTTACAATCAATGAACGTTGTTGTACTTCAGTTACAATATGTACTAAAAAGTAATGGAAGTACCCATGTGACAGCAATGTGGCGTTCTTTTTAATTTAAAACGGATTTTATTTCTTTGATCAATCAAACAAAGAACGACATTTTGTATTCCAATGAGAATAGCGTAAACGTTCTTAGCATACATATTGGTTTATGATGATGGCTAAACTTCGCCGTAGGAAAATTGAACAATTTGACTTTCTCTGTCATGAATGAACAACCTCTTGTCTTGTTCTCCCGAACATTTTAGTACAAACAAACAACTCTCCAATGCATCAGCGAAACGCAATTTCATGGCCATCGGTATGGCTAAATTAAAAACTGCATTGATACGTACGAAACTGTTCTAATAATAACACGACGACTGTTTAAGTATAGGTATGAGAATGCTAGAATGCAATGAATGCGATATCGAACATTATACATTCATCAGTGAATTTTACTTTATGATTTGGTAGTTTAGCTTGGCTCCGAGTAGGAATACAACTCACAGATTTGAATAGTTGAAAACCAGGGGAAATTAAAGTATGCAAAGTATTGCAGAAAGAATGTGCAATTTACTACATTTAACGGAATGCCATTCACAATAAAACTTTCAGTATACGCTAGTTTTATACCCTATCAACTTTTTATATTTTAATTCCAGGAATTATTTCACCCCAATCCAAAGCTATATCCTTACGCAGCAGCTTATAAGGCTTATATAGAAAACCACAACAGAAATATCAGTTTAAAAAATTCTCTTTCTGATTAATCAGTCTGACGAGTGAATCAGAGATTATAACTTTGAGCATGGCTATGTATATAAGTGTGGAATCACAAAAAAACATCCGCAAGTCAGGGTGAAGCAAACAGCTCTTAGGTTCAGGGAAGACTTATTGACATATTCAGCGAAAAAATAAGGGGTGTCTCGCTGTCTATGTACAATACAAAACAGGTATATAAATCTATGGTTAGTTAAATCCTTAAATATATAACCACATCCTTCCACGCAGAGGAATCGATAATTCCAAAATTCAATTTCATTTAAGAATTTATCACGGACATGGAAAATTATATTGACCTACTACATCTCGTAACGTTCTAGAGGGTTTAGTAGGATTTTATCTGTTTTTGATGCTTTACTACAAAACAGTGAAGTAGGCTATTTTCTTTATCATCATCCTATTTCCTATTCTGTCTTAAAAAAGCCGACAACGTATTTTTTCGTATTCGTCTGTCAGTACAATATATATTTTGTGTACAAGTTTTACAACACATAAACAACCGGCAATAACTATTCAAGCGTTTTATGTCGTTTTCTCCTATAGATCTGAGATATAGTGTCACAAAACGCTGTACATACAACAATGTACCATGTCATTTCGAGAACATACCATCTTCGTTTAAAACTATTGACGAAAAAGTCTCTATGTTGGAGTAGGAGACCAAATGCTTTATCGATGGTAAAATTCAGTTCTTCTTTCATATACAGTGAAAGGAGTATAATAATTAACATTCAGTTGACAGACGAAACCAAGTATCTATACCCCTCGGATCTACAATACACTTTCCACGCACGCACTACATCGTCAGTGATAATGATGAAGATGATACGTAGAAAAGTAGGTGATAATAAAAGGGGCAAGGGGAATGAATGGATCCTAGTTATACGGGAATGAATATATAACACACACTCCTGTAAAGCAGAGTTTGTTATCTACCTCGACTCAGATAAAGATAAAGCTAAGATAAAGATAAGATATTTATCTTTAGCTAAAACT
>JAHZNE010005589.1:0-22481 GCA_027744055.1 Callyntrura sp. NNG-2020
ATAAAGCCGAGGGGAAATAATATCAAGGGGCAATAAGTCGAGGGGCAATGATATCCAGGGGCAATCATGTCGAGGGGCAATTTTACCCCCAGGGGCAATATGATCCAGGGGATATCCGCCGGTTACCGCATCAACAGAGCAGTAAATGATTTTCATTTAAACATGGGGAAATTAAGCTTGTTGGAAGACGTGCGTGTCAATTTTATTGCCTAATTTGTAATAGACTTGCTGTTGTAACGTTTAATGTTTAAAATGTAAAATGTCAACATATTTGCGGCTGTCCACCTGGTAACAATAAACGGTGCCTCTACCATCATCAATACAAAACGCATCTATCACTTGCACGAAATCAATGAACATGATACGATTATGTGTGAGTGAATGCATGCTCATTTGGCCGTTTTTAACAAAATGTTCATCTACTTCACACGAATAAATGTTTATACTTCCTACTCGGTAACACGTCAATGAGCGCATATTTTTTCATCAGATTTGCATTTTGTTTAGTCCCATTCATTTTGAAAGTACGTGAACCATCGTTCTCATTGATAACTACCAAAATTGTCCTATTTTTAACGTTACATCGATCGAACCAAAATTATTCATGCGTTGTTGTTATTCTATCATCCTTTTTAACGTACAGTAGGTTCGAGGCTTGGTGTAGGGCCTTACTTCTTCATACAAGTATATGTACATTGATGTTTGAAATAGTAAAAGTGTTACAAAAAATGATGACGATTACAATCATCGAAGACTTGCTTCTTGCACAGCATTTTTGCACGATTGCATTGTTAGGAATTGTTAGTCACTTTATTGGATTGGTTTTTATGTCTGATCCACTCGTCCATCCCCACTTTTTTGTTTCAGTTCAGTTTTTCTTTGCCAACCGCCACGCTTAAAGTGCAATGGGATTAACGGTTAAGAAAACTGAACAATTCTCGTTAGCAACATTATAACAGGTGGTCACATAGAATTTGAAAGCAAATGGATTAAAATTTAATATTTGGAATATTTGGATGAATACGTACATGTACTATTTCTGTCCTAAGTATTACATAAGTTTTTTCATATTTGGGATCCCTGGTTCGCAGAGATAAACGAGATTTGTTTGCTTTACCGACTCAAAGAGCACAAATTTCAAGGGAACTGCTGTTTTGTCCATGGACTTTTTACAGCAACCCTATGTTATACAAACCTTCCAGATAACGTTTTATCAAATTATTTAAGTTCAGAAATATTATCTATCGTATCACCTATCGTGCAACATTATAAGTGTAAAAGACTATCAGCGTTGCTTTGGTTACTTTCTTACTTTGTATTTATAAGCGGGAAGAGGAGCCACTTTTATGCTGACATTAATGATGACATGAAGATTGGCATTCATCTTTTTGGCTTGCTATTTGTAATAACTTGCGCATCTGCAAATCGAGAACTGGTGACAGAGAAGGAATCGGGTCTTTGGTTGCATACTTTTGCCTACTAACTGTATAATCATAATGCAACACGTAGGTATACTTATAGGTAGATGTACTTAAATATATGGGTTTGGGTCCACACAATCACGTTGAAAATCTGCAAATAGGTACATATTGAATATTATGATTTTATGCGTTGACTGCTTCTAGCATAGAAAGTTTAAAGTTGGGCTATTATCAACACGTTTGATGCACTAATACACGAATTGTGTAATAATAATGGGATGTGATGAATGGCAAGCATGCAAATGACATTGTAGTTACAAAAAATGTTTCAATTTTTTAACATTCATAGGCCTATAAAATATTTCATATTTTAATGCAATAATGGGCTTTGATGAGGCTTCCGTCATTGTACATACCCCGCGTGTACAGTTCATGCCTACCGCATTTTAAACTGCTTAACGTTACTACAACTATGTGTTGTCTTCATCAAAAAACGAGGTGAATATAAATTTATTGGATCAACAAAATGAGCTGTATTAAAGCAGCGTTGATTAATCAGTTACCACAATAAGGAACCAAAATCCGCATTTCATTGGTATAATTGTGAAGAATTCCAAAATATGCATACATATTCAAAGAACATTTTTTTGTTAATGAAACAAGAAGTTATATTTACTATTTTGACTCCTCGACAATGTTTACTTATAAAGTTGAACCGTTTCAGAATTTTAGGATTGTAAAACCTAGCATAGCAGAAATAGACCATTTCCTCGTGCAATAAGTTCACTTATTTTTCACAAACCCAAACATAAAAAGTATCTGAAGTTTGCCGCATCAACACCACTTGAAAACAACCCACAACTACATAAAACGTTGTAAATATACACCAAGTTAAAAGGAAAACAAAATGTGGGTGTCTTTAGGGCACATTCCTACGTACACTAAAATGATAAAATACAGTTTCATTACATTGCGTGTCACATAAAATTTTGCAAAAAAAAATGAAAACTTACACTTGACACACTGCACTATTTCGCAGTATGCTAGGTGGTATAATGAAGTTTCTAATATGTATGGGTAACATGAAATTAGCTAAACTGAAGCGTACAGTAAAATTACGCCATCTTAAATTTGACAAATTTAATAAAATGTAAATGTTGGAATCACAGCATCTAAAGATATTAATATGATCTTGTCTTCAATTTACAAACTGCCTATTTCACATGAATTGCACTAAAATCACCTAGAACTTAATATATTATAGGTAATATTTACATATAGTGGTGGGGTGACTCTTAGTCTGCTTGTTAGTCGTAAAAACATTATAACATTCGATCTCCCTCCATTGCTTCTTGTTCTCCAAAGTCCAATAGACTTGGATTGTTACTCTGTACTAATGCAGGGATACACGAATTGAGTCAGTGTCTCATTCAATTCAAATTTTGCTAACACGATGTAACTGTCAGCCAGCATTTTGTTATCGGTTGCATCCTTTCAAGAAGCACAGTGCTTTCTCATGTGCCACTTTCTACCTCAACTTTTACCTCGATATAGCTGCAAGTATTGGTGACAAGGAGAATTCAGCGGGGTACAATCGTTAGTTGGCTGGCAGACTACTTAAAACTTGTACAGGTTGTTGCAAAGTTGATGTCAAAAACAAATTGATATGAGAAGAGGAAGGATCAACTGATGATAATAATTTATAACGGCTATACAGAAAGATGGTATTGAACTCACCTTATGTATGCCAGACGTTTCATTTTCGCAAACTGCTTGGGGGTTAGGGTTATGTTGTTTGTTGACTGTCATTACAGCACGCTGTCGGCATTTTTACCGGCGCAGTTTTCGTGTATTTTTTTCTGATGATGGGCATGATGGTAACGATTTATGGATTATACCTACCTAAATCAAGCGAAGCTGGTGTAATGAAGGCGTCTGAATTTTAAAATAGGTATATTTGTTTCCTAGTTCAACAGACGTGACCAACTGATAATAGCAAATTGGTGAGGAGCATATAAGTGTGATTAACTTTCAATTCAAGGTTGTGCTTGAGTGATGAGAAAGTAAAGATTTCATGTCGGCCAATTATTGATACGTTGCAGTCAAACGGGAGGACACTGAATTAAAGAATGATAAAGTGCTACTATAATCAAGTGGTCATATAAACGACTTTTTATTTCGCTAGGTGCTCATTATTTCTTTAAATTCTCATATTCTCTTAATGAAATATTAGAACGCAACACTTGCTGTTCTCATTCGCGCAACGAAGGGTTCATTCAATGTCTGAATAATCAAATGATTTGTATATTTTTGGACGTATTTCGTACAGACGGGTGCACTGAGCAACTGTGCATCGTGCAAAGAAATATCAATGTTAGAAACACCCACTCGTGCACATCTTTTCAGTCATTCTAGAGAAAATATCCAACATGTATGTAGGTAGGTACTTACTTAGTACTTAGGTACCCATACACAAAGATTAAGCTTTTTTTCGCTTAGATATCATGCACAACTTCAAATTGTCTTTAATTTGTAAAACAGATAAGTAATCGTTTGACCTTAGACGAAAAATCGCAATAATTAATAATAATTACCTAAACTAAAAGCTATAAGCCGCCACCAATACCAATTGGTGTAGTGTGCGATGTTCTTCTACACTACAACCACAGCCGCACACTGGTACACTCGCTTTTGTTGAGTCGTCACCATCAAACCACTAAGCTTGGTTGGAAAAACTTATTGTTAGCTCATGATTCATATACCCAGGTCCCGTTAAGAACAAATTTGCAATTGCAAATCGCTTCATCACTGATTGTGAGTAGTATCCTGTTTTTGATAGCCCTAAAAATTATACACATGTAAGTAAATGTATATAATCTTGATCTCTTCTCATCAGACAACATTAAAATCAATGAACAAGAGCCATAAACATTAAACTGGTGCCCTGAAAGCATCTCATTAATGGAAATTACATATTACCGAAATCGTTAATAGTAATTTTTATTTCCTTTCCCCGTACTCGGTACTTAATAAATTAATGATTAATAATAAAAAAAACGTGTACAACGGTACTTAAACGATACCCTTATAAGACTTGGATATTTTGTGTTTTACAGGGTAATAACTACAACTACAGACATGAAGGCGGATCGCTCGAAAGCTTTTTAAAGCCACCCACTACTACCTGTAAAATATTACGGATCTCAATAAAAACACCGAAGTTTTATTACATCAACAATCATTTTGGACCATCTGCTCAAAAACAACGCATTACCTACCACCACCACCGTACATTATTTTTTTCAGTATCTCACTCATCCGCTGTCTGGCAAGCAAGTATAGTGATATCAGCATACGTCACCACAGCATCTATTTATTAGCTCATATATGGAGAGTTTTACATGACACTAGACAAATCACCAGCCATTTACTCTGGAAGGAACATAAAGAAGCGCGGTTACAACAGCCATTCACTTTGGTTTTGAATGCCATGATCTGCAACATTATTATTATGACCATAATCAACAATATCAAGGGCATCAGCAACAGCATCTATCCTAGGAAAAGTATGAGAAGGTTCATTGGCCTGCCTTCCTAGTATCATCGCAATTCGCAATCGACTAACTTTCTGATTTACGATGCAACAGCGGGGTTTATCGTAGTTGTACAGTACTACACATCCTCACATTTGCATAGAGTGATTCGCTGCTGGTGCACACCAGACCAGAGTACACACACACACACACACCAACTTGTAGTAATTTGGAAAGTGGATCAGTGAAAATAACAAAGTTTAAAGAGAAATGATGATGTGAATGCGAATATAAACGGAAATGGTAATGACGGTGACACTTGTGAGATCAGCAAACTGCGCCACACAAAGCAGCATTTAAACCATAACTGATCAATTTCAAATTTCTCACAATCTTTAAAAAGCATTCTTTTTGCCTTTTCAACAAGGTTAACGGCTTTGAGGTACATTATATGCCTGAAAATATGAGCGACATGAAACCAACAATAATTTTGAAATTCATGAAGATGATGATGACCACCGTTGAGCACGTCACGGACGGATTCCCACATTTTTTTTCCAACAACTTCAACATGAAATTCGATTATAGTATATAGTAGAGTTTAACGAAGTGCAATAATATTCTCACCAGTCGTCATCAGCAGGTTATTTCATGTGTAAGTCACACACACACGCAAACGCAAGTTGACAATATTCTAAATCTCGTCGCAGCAGTTGAAGAGGTATTGGATGGACTGGTAAAAAGGGAAATTAGTCGAGTACATTTTGTGGTGACTGCCCAAGTGTGAAATGTTATTAAAAAACTGATGCAGTTATATGAATAATTATGATTGTTACGTTGAAAGGCAGACGCCATCAAATTGATGTTTTTCGTCATCGACAAAATCGTCTTTTTGTGAAGTGTAAAAATGATATTACTGGATGTTTTGTGGTTGTGACCGACCAAACCGATTTTCATAGACGTTAATATTCGTTTTTTACATTGCAAGACTGATAAATTGCTTTCATGAGTGCATTGTTCCGTCGAGTCGAGAAATAGAGGAACTTGAGTTGTTTTTATGCGGATATTTGTTGTAAGTGTATTTTTGTGGAATGATTTATGACCATAACTCAACAATAAGTTAACAACGCCTTTTATGCTTTAAAAATCACAGCATCCCATTACCGCATAATACAGATGAGATGATGCTGTAATTTGGAAACGAAAGATATTCAAAAGCCCATTGTTGTTTTCAAGACGTCACGTTTCTTTTAACTTGAAAGATTCTTTGTTAATATAAACGATATTACTTCATACCCATATTATATTATATAGAATAACTCACGTCAGAAGAACCACAAACAATTTTTTCTTCAAGAAAACAACGTTATACGCTTTATTCAATGCCCAACAAACATCACAACAAGGAACAAACCGTGGGTATTAAAGCACAATACTCAATGTATCACATGAAAAACGGAAGTAGGATATCATCAAACTTATTGATAGGTCAGTCAACTCATAAATTATTTTAGACGAAAATAGCTGCGAACCATAAAAACATACAAAAGCAGCGTTGAAAAGTGGTAAGATGGATGGGAGCAACAATCATCTAAACACATCCGGATACTCCTGTGGTAACAATAGTTTGTCGTGTCCGTGTACTTCGCTCTCCGGAAGCAGCTCAAACACGTCGGGTCTCAACTACAGCGGGGGAAGTTGTTCTTGCAACTGCCCTGGATCTACGAACGGCAGCATATCATTAAACAATAACTGTTCCGGTTCTAGTTGTCTTTGCGGGGTAGGGGGGAATGGGATGGACACACCCTCGGAATGTGGAAGTAGTCCTTGTCGCTCAATTCCTGGATCCGTGGGTCTGCCTCCACCGCCTTCCTCTATGAACGGTTCACAATCAATGTCTAGTGGAGGAATGCTTATGAGCAATGGAGCTACGACGAATTCCGGAGTATTTAGCGGACCATCCACAATAAATTCCAGCATGTCTTCAAATACCTGCACCAGTTTATCCTGCCTTCATAGTATGCTTTTAAGCGGTGCCGGCGGTGGCGCTGGAAATACCGGGTGTATGGGAGGAGGTAGTTGTGTTACTAGTGGAATTAGTACAACTCATGGCGGTTGTGCACACAGTCACGGAACGTTACGAGAGATTCGAGAATCCTCTTCGGGAAACATGAGTATCGTTAGCAGTATTAGTAGTTCTTGCGGTGGTGTTCCCGGAATGACAAGTAACTGTACGAACACTAATCCCCGTTCCAATGGACTTATGGTTGGTAGTGCTTCTAATTGTGTGACTGGAGGAAATGGTAGTAATAGTGTGGGGGGAGGAGGCATTTGTATGAGTGCTAATTCAAGTGCTCCAAGTTCCGGCGTTTCAACCCCAATTTCTGCAAAAGACCAACTAAAGCACCTGTTCGAGGCTTGTAAAGCCGGTGATTTAGTTCGTGTAAAGCAAATGGCTAGTCCAAGAAATGTCAACGCACGAGACAACTCAGGAAGGCGGAGTACGGCGCTACATTTTGCTGCAGGTAAGCGATTAAAGTGCAACATACCGAAATTGCAGCACTATCAACACTATCCCATTTAAATTGAATCTATTGTCTGATGCCATCATCGTGCATTTCTTGTACACTTTTATATTTGTGTTCTTGTCAGTGTTAGGTAATTCAAAAATAATTTCAGATTTGAAAGTTTTGAGTCACTTTCATTTTTCTTATTCAGCACGAATAAGACAAGCTATTTAAAGCTAGACTGCCGCATTATAAACATAACGAATAACGACAGTAATGGCTCATGGCTATAGCTCATGCACACTTGGCTCCCGCGTGCAATCCACTTAAGGAAAAATTGACTAATAATGTATTATGTATAATCATTACAAATCCTTTCAGTGAGCACACTATTAAGTAATCAAAAAATTCACATGTAATTCACTATGTATTATTTCACTGCAGTAGTGTGCCGTATGAACTGTAACCGGTTAGCAGTAAATTTTTAGTGAATATTTGTCATTAGTCACTTGGCAACATAAATCATAAAAAGTGAATAACTTCTCGCGGCGTTTCTATTATTATCCGTAGTGTATTGCGCAAATATTTTTGCATTTTAAATTGTTCGTACGAATTTCATTCTTCACTTAAATCTGACGGTTATACTAAGTAACAAATAGTCCAATATATTTTTTGTATGAGAATAGAGGCAACCACGTGATCACAACATGAATAAATTTAGTAAGATTACTCATTTATGTTTGAAATATAGTTATAAAGAACTACAAACATGGATTCAAAATTTCAAACCAGATAGCACTGATTCTTCATCTTCGGAGAATCAAACGTAAGAGTTTAGTTACATTTTCAACATTAGCAGCGAATCTTCCTCTTTAAAAATCCAGAAAATTACGCATAACCGTCCGTTTGGTTGGCACTTGATACTAATGACTAAAATTTTATCAAATTTATTTTGGGATAATAGTTTTGCCCTACAGTAAAACTTTCTGGCAAATAGTCCAAAATTCATAAATTACATTTGTGCAGATAATTCCTTTTGATAAGTCTTAAATATCTATGGTCATTTGTGGAGATAACTTGGAAACATTTAATTCAATCAAAATAGGAGACACAGGCAATGAACCTTTCTATCACTCATTATTCAATACCACCATGAGTACGATTGTCAGAGCCTCACGTGATTAATAACATATAATTCAAAGTAGTGTTTCATTGCGGTTTGTGATTTACAGTTGGCGCCACACTGGTCAATATCGAGTGTTTCTATTTAGTGAGTATCATATTTTTGGATGGATTATGGATCTTGCATATCCGGCCTCATATTCTGACTTCCTCAATATTTCCCTTCTATATTTTGACATTTATGATTGTTTCAATCGAAATAATTTTATGTGAAGAATGAGTCTGGTGAGATCCTACCCCTGCATAAAAACATCCTCGGCAACCAGCATCCTTCAAATTTTTTTATTTGCCGAATTGTGGCATGGCAGAGGTAGCATTGATTTTGGAAATAACAGAAAGGCGTATATTAGTCCATGAATTGTTGAATATTTAAAAAGAACATGGAAATAAAAACCCGAGGTAACCAAGGTTATTTTGGCCGAGAACTGGTATGCAGGTGTTCTTGGTCCCTGTGTATGGGAGATCCCTATTCCCTGTCCTACCCTGATCAATGATCATTAAAAGTTATATAACTGTAAACTATGATAAATATCTAGGAATGCCTTATAAAAATAATAAACACTATAGCTACAGTAATTATCTTGTTTCTCCGGTACTGTATGAAATTTCAATTTCAATTAAAATGTCAATAGATCTCCCATTTATAACAACAAGGTAAATCGCAAATAGAAATGATATACTAAAATGACTAATATAATATACAACGCCAAACATAAGACGCAATGCATCCACTGAAAAAATAATTTTTTGTTATCTTCTTATTAATGTTTTGTAATAATGACGTCAAGTGGCAAGTCGTTAATCAGTCGGCAGCAGATACAAAAGCATGCATGCACACATGTTTACCTATCTAGAAATGAGTAAAAATACTACTACAAATTGGATTACAAGTTAGAAATTATTAACATGTAAGTATCTGCAATTTGAACTCACAAACCAAAACGTGAAAACACACTAAAATTAGCCAATAAAGAAATACGCATGACCCCTTCAAATACACCACGAAAACCCCAAGAAAACAAAGCAGCTGTATATTATAAGTGAACTCAGAATCGGAAAACACTTTCGAATGAACCGTTATTTGACATCTGCAACCATTAGGCTAAAATGATTTTCCCTTCCTGTCTAATCCCTCTGGGTAAACTTTGACCCCGCATATATGTATGTATACAATACATGTTCATTTTCTAACTCAATACAGTAGAGAAAATCTCTAAAATAAAAATTTGGGAAGCACTACACAAGGAAACATGCGTTGTTTATAGTGCGTCTAATTTGAAGGAATTATCATAATTTTAATTCTCACGACGTTTGAACGTTTACTCTTCAACAAATTCGGGGTAAATATAATGTATGTTATATGTAGCTATATTGTACTCATTGTGGATAGTATTTTTATATGCCATGACTGTGTTTTTCCCTCAATGATGGTTCTCTTGTTAATTTCCCTTTTCAACAACTTCGCACGATTTTCTGTAAATGATCTTACATCATGGTATGATTAGCCATGCCTCTCCCTCGCATTTAACCTTTTTTTACATTGTAATGATGTGGTTGCCTTAAATTTTAGTGGCAAACGAGAATGATTATAACGAAATGAATTGCTGTTATTTTTACAACTCTGCGGATTGCGCAATATCTGTCCCGATTTTGAAACGCACACAGTGTAAAACAAGAACCATAAGATAAAGGACACGTGTTCTATATAGATTTAGTATGGATAGAACAAACCAAAGGAATAAAGATACGTTTATCCCTTTCCCTGAAAAAATCTAGTGAATTTGAAGTTTCCTTTCTTTAGGTAGCGTGCGTGAAAATCATCACGATCTATGCTGTAGTACTTTAATTGGATAGTTCGTATTATCGCGTTTAATTTGCATAATCAAAGTACCAATTTCTTCCTAGGCTATAAAATGTAAGTATGAGTATACCTACGTTAGCCACAGCTAATTATTAAATTGCTAGTTAGAGGTAGAGTGGAGTCCACTGTCAACTTATAAAATACCATTTGAAGTACATGTTTGTTACATCTGCTTTTGTTTTAATGGTCATTGTATTTAATACCGTTCTGAAGCAGGGCGTTAGTTCTTTTAGATGCTGAGATAGACCTTACACTAACTAACGATTAATGTGTATTATGGCATCATTAAAATTCGGAAGTGATTAAATTTTAAAACTAGCTAACACCATCATCATGGCAGTGGAGAGGTATCTGCATTGTTTGAGGTTACGTCACCTCACAACAATCAGTTGGCCGTCGTAGTGGTAGGTCTAAATTGTTTGAATACTCCACAATGACAAAGCCTGTTAGTATGTTAAGGTAAACTCAAACTGTTAAACGGTAGCGTGTATAATTGTATTCAATATGTATTTTCAATTCAAAAACAATTACTGCGCAAATCTACATACATATGCACATACATACTTTGTTGATACAATCACGTCAAAGCGTACCATTATTGTCCGTCATTCATCAATGCTGTATCATCATTGCATTGCCAAAGGCCAACGTGCGGTATCAGCATGAATTTGGAATAGTCCCTTGTTATATTTTGTTCATGAAAATTGTAAATCGTGACTCGTGACTTCTTTTTGAGGCGATGAATTTAATTAATCGTTAGTATATAAACGCATTTATTAGGAAACCTTTTGTGAACCAATACAAAAAAACGTTGTGCTCATTCTATCTTTGTTTCATCTTTCTGGTTAAGATTAAATTAAGTTTTCAATGAACACAAGATGAAGTGGTAAGTAATGTGCGTCCATGTGCCAAAAAGCTCCTACGTCATCATCACCATACATTTGCGTTTGAGGATCTGAAGATATTTGTCATAGGCATACTACATCGCGTAACGCAAATAACAATGATTCTTTGTACAATTGACAATGTACAGTGTACATTGACTTTAATGCTGACGCTGATTACTCCTATTGTAAGATTAATATCTTCTTGATAACTGTTATTGTACAGTCAACACAAAAGTTGTTACTATCACAACTGCAACTATAACTTTGACCATTAAAGCCAAAACTAACCCGTTTAGTTCTGCGTAATCTTAGATTAGAAATAATTAAATACTTGAGCCTCCTTGACAAAAATAAATGGAATCGTCTCGTTATGAAAGATTTTTTTGTGTAAGATACCTTTTAAAGAATTGAAGAACTTTTCGCATTTCATATATATTTTTTACGTTAGACTTTGTTTGAGGGGTTTGAGGTTCTGATTAAAAGATGATTACGTGGACTAACAAGAAAATGATGAACAAGATACTATATAAATGTTACTTTGACATGGATGGATGGCGGTTAAAAAGGTGCTAGCTATTTGTGCTACGAATGAGACTATGACTATATTCATTCTTTGTACATATATGTTTATACAATATTACAAGAGTGCTTAATTAATTTACGCGTGCAGAAATTAATCTTACTTTGTTGCAAACAATTGCACTGATGGCATCTTCTGTAATTTGTAGAATTTTCTTTTGACTTTCTTTTATTTATTTATTTGCAGGATATGGGAGAAAAGATGTTGTGGAATACTTGCTATCTCTTGGCGCATCGATAAATGCCAGGGATGAGGGCGGACTTCACCCGTTGCACAACAGGTATTTATATTAAACATACAATGGGAATGAAATATCTCGTTGACCCCAAACCCTATACCCCTCGATGCTGTCACAGTTTGTCATCGAAGAAATGAAGATAAACAGCGCTTGTTTTAATAATTTAATAATAGCTATCGTCGTACATGTTGAAGAGTTACCGTTACTGTTGAATGTGAACACAGTCAATATTAATCCTTTTTGCTGTGGTAAATTGTGACTAGGTACCTTATGTAGTAAGCCTTAGCATCATACACAGTATTCGTCTATTTTCGTGGGTTACCAACAACAACTTCATAAAAAAACATTGTCAACTTGATATTTTGATGAAGTGAAACATTTGTTGTAACAACAGTGATAATGGGTTTGCTTTGAATATATATCAACCGCTTCCACGCTTTTGCCAACTGGTTTAGGCAGTACAAAAAAGGTCGTCATACATTACGTATTTCCGATTACGATCCTGTTTACTGTGATGCGAATATTTATTTACATTTAATACACGCTGACGCTGATATCTATTTTAAAACGGATAGCGAACAATTTAAGTTTTTTTATCAACATATAAATATTGTTTAAAGAACGATGTCGCTTAACCGTATAGCTTTGGGATATAGAATGCTGCTGATGTAGCTACACTATTAGCCACTGCCATGCAAAAGGAAGACATGTATTTATGTTGTTTTTGACATGTGACCTGATATTAATATGTAGCGGTTATGAGATTACATTCAAGCAACAACAGGTTAGGCTAAGTCTTAATATTTGGGTCCATTTTACCCATCGTTTATCGTTGGATAAAATATGATAATGTATTTAGTTCGTTCAAACAAACCTTGTTAATATTTAGTTCATATGAACCAGCAGATAGCAAGAATTATAAAATGAAGAGGATCTGCAAAAATGTTTTATGATTCTGTAGAGATTTAAGATTTTTTTCATCCTGTCTTTTGTTTTATGTATTTTGTTTGTATAACTGTTTTTACTGGCCTGAATTTATGATGAGCTAAGGTGGCATTTGAGCTGAGAAGCATTTGTGTAAGCTCGAGCGTAGAGGTTTTATAAGTAGTGGTTTAAATGTGGGATTTACATACAAAAAATAAAGCGCATAATAGACAGGTAGGAGGAAAGGCAATCTGCGTGTCAATTTCCCTTACTTTGTGAACCTCCCTCCTGATTTAAAAATTTATAATGACTTTGCGACTTATATCTTAGCATCATCGCCGCGGTTTTCAGAAAGACAGCTACAAGTGTGTTTGTGTGAATATATTGGTTATATAGGTAGGTGGTAGGTGGCTATATCCTCTTGTTCTTTGTTTCCTCTAGTTGCTCTTTCGGTCACACGGATGTTGTCAAGTTGCTGTTGGCACGAGGTGCGGATCCGAACTGCAGGGACAATTGGAATTACACCCCTTTGCATGTGAGTTGGCAAAATAAAGAGAGAATACACTACATGTGCATACTTATACTAGTTAATGCAAGTTCACGTTGTACCGACTTATGTCTGTTTGAAGAGCGTAGAAAAAAAGCTTTCTATTCATTTTATTTTATTACATGCTTTAAAAAATTATTGGATTTGTATAGTTGTAAAACATGTGTGTACAGTGTGAATGTAAACGACAATTTAATGATATATCATTATTATTATGATTGTATAATTACAGGAAGCGGCTGCGAAAGGAAAAATCGATGTTTGCATTGGTAAGTGAACAAATTATGCGGTGCGCTGTATGGTACTTTTGTGTATCTTTATATTTCCCTGCATAATTAGTATGGTTCTGCATAACTACCGTTGATGTACATCAACATTGTGGTTTGGTTTGTGCGTGACAAATATTCTAATAATGGCTAATAAAACTTTACTTTTGCGTTTAACAGCCTTACTTCAAAATGGAGCGGATCCCTCCATAAGAAATTCAGAAGGGAAAACTCCTTATGATCTTGCTGACCCAGGGTCTACTCAAGCTGTTTTCACTGGAGAGCATATGAAACATCAGGTTCTAGAGGCAGCCAGATCAGGAAACGAAGAAAGGTATGTAATATGCATACTTAAACTTAAACGCAAGGCATAAAATAAGTAAAGAGTAAAGACAGAGCAGTTGTATAGTGAGTTGTACTTGTAAACGTTGCAATCATAATGTGTTCTATCGCTGATTTATAATGCACGTCCAACTTGACGGTTTACTTGGTTTTTAGGTTAATGCAATACCTCACTCCGTTCAATGTCAACTGTCACGCTCAGGATGGAAGACGAAGCACTCCTTTACATTTAGCTGCCGGTAAAGTCTGATGTTTCTTTCTCATCATAATTGAAGATAATTGGTTTTAAAGTTGAAAAACACTTGAGAAATATCAGTTCACTTGTAAGATAATGTGTATCTAATTTATTTGATTAAATGCAGGCTACAACCGACTGAAAATTGTACAAATTCTGCTGCAGCATGGTGCAAGTGTGTCGTCGAAAGACAAGGGGTAAGATATGAAACAAGTTGCTTTGTTGAGCTTTATTTATAGAGGAAAAATCCTTAAAGTCAGCAGCACCAACGTTCACGTTAAGTAGGATCTGCTGTGTTCTTTGTTGTAATGGCACTTAAACCAACAGAGATGCGTGACCTTGCGTTCACAATCCCAGTAATTTCCATTGATTCCCTGGCCATAAATTCATAAAAGATATGACATGCCTTTGTTGAGCTATTCTAAAATTGTTCAATTTATTGTTTTTTAACTGCCACGTATATGTAAGTTGATTTGAACTGGCGACAAATATTAAATAAAATGAACATTGTTTAGCTAGCATGTTTTGTTTGTAGCGATATCTGTCACATTGTCACCATGCAATGTGTACCTATAATTTAGTATTTTATGTAAACATTACGACCGTACGAGGCTCATAAATTCTAATACGCAAATATAGCTGTAAAATTAATATAA
Organism: Callyntrura sp. NNG-2020; assembly: GCA_027744055.1. Lineage (NCBI taxonomy): Eukaryota > Metazoa > Arthropoda > Collembola > Entomobryomorpha > Paronellidae > Callyntrura > Callyntrura sp. NNG-2020. The sequence continues at coordinate 15,180 of JAHZNE010005589.1, forward strand.
TAATCACGTGATACCTCTGTCTGCAATCTTATTCATGGTATTTTTGTTGGGTTTTTAGTGGACTATGCCCGCTCCATAACTCTGCCAGTTACGGACACTTTGAAGTTTGTGAACTCCTCATTTCCCATGGAGCCAACGTAAATGGTAAGTTTATTATTAAAAATTATGCATGGCGATGACGATAAGAGCATATGCATATTCTAGTTGCTTAAACCTTGGAACAACTACCTATGAAAACTCCTTGGCTTAAACGAATCAATTTGTGCAAGGAGTATCTATGCATATAGTGATCATGCAGATGTCAAGTTAAATTTTGACGTAGCTCATATTTAACTGCTTTTCTTCTTCAGCAACGGACCTCTGGCAATTCACAGCCCTTCACGAAGCTGCTCAAAAATCTCGTGTAGACGTGTGCTCACTTCTACTAGCTCACGGAGCAGATCCCACTCTTCTTAATTGTCACTCCAAATCCGCTATCGATTTGGCTGGTTCTCGTCAGTTGCAAGAACGACTGGCTTATGAGTACCGGGGACACACTTTGCTGCAAGCGTGTAGAATGGGAGACGTCTCAAGGGTTAAAAAACACTCCGATCAGTTGGTGCAACAGTTCCAACATCCGTTTACAGTGGAAAACGCATTACACACCGCGCTCAGTTGCTGTCCTCACCCTCAACTACGGAAAACTGCAGAAATACTCATTAAAAAGGGCGTTGGGGTCAACGATAAGTCTAAGGATGGAGTAACTCCTCTGCATATTGTAGCTGACCGTCCGGAAATGTATGAAATGATGGAAATTTTGTTAAAAAATGGTGCACTAGTGAATGCAACAGATGGAAGTGGTGAAACACGTAAGAAGAGAATTCAAATTCTTGTAAACAGATTCTATATGGAAAGGATTGGAATGTACTGTATATACAATAATGTTCTCCTTTGTAGCTCTTCATCGATGTGCAAGATCAGACAATACACACGGATGCAGGTTACTCATTTCCTATGGAGCCGACCCAAATATTATCTCATTGCAAGGCTACAGTGTGTCTCAACTTGCCTCTTCAAACCTTCTAAAAATTCTTCAAGGTTGGTCTTTTATTTAAAAAAAAATAAACTTGGTCTAAAATACTGTGAAGCTATGTGTACGTGACGGCTTACATTTTCATTTCTTCCTGGTACAGAGCCTCCCGTGGTTGATCTAGAATATCAATTGCTGGAAGCAAGTCGTTCAGGTGATCTCGATACTGTTGTCAAAATACTCAGTCAACGTCCAGATGTAGTCAATTGTCGCGATATGGAAGGACGTCATTCAACTCCATTGCATTTTGCCAGTGGTAAAGCCTTCATGCGTTTGTTAGCATTCTACTACATTTCTACTTCTGTGTACGCATTTTTTGTTTTCTTTTGTATTATTAGGTTACAATCGTGTTGCAGTGGTGGAGTACCTTCTCCAGCATAGCGCCGATGTTCATGCAAAGGATAAAGGGGGACTAGTTCCTTTACACAACAGTTGCTCCTATGGCCATTTTGAGGTTACGGAGTTACTGGTTTCTCATGGGGCGAACGTTAATGTGACTGACCTGTGGAAGTTTACTCCGGTATGTATAAGACAACGAGTATACAAATTTACGACATATAGCAAAATGACTCACTCAGTAGACACGGTTATCATCATCAAAGTCGTAGTCGTACTAGTAACAGTAACTAGTTGTTTGATAAATGATGTTCTGGTATCATCCGTTTAGTCAAGAAACTTATGGTACATATTACGGACACGTATTGCGTTTGACGTGTGTGCCGTGCATGCTGGCAGTGTCGCATGCACGCCAGAAATGATATATAATGCATACACGTGATAATGTAAACAAAAGAGGAAATATTTACCCATTTTGACATCATTACTCATAAGGGAGTAATATATTGCCTTTATATGCGTCATCATCATGACATGAAATTACTTGGAGGCCGGAGGAAGAGATACCTCCCCATTTATGTTTCGTAGATGTGTTCGCCTGCTCTGCTGATGTATTTTTATACAGCAGCGTAAAAGTAAAAGTAGTAATAGTCAGTAATCGGATGATGTTATATTAGATATACGCGTCACGTTTAATGCAGAGGCCTTATGTTCCCGACAAGTAAGTGGAGAAACTGTTCTGTATCAGTTTTTGTATTGTTTTCTGTTGTAGTTACACGAAGCTGCTGCCAAAGGCAAGTATGATATAGTAAAATTTCTCCTAAAACATGGAGCAGACCCAACAAAGAAGAATCGGGATGGAGCTATGCCCATTGATCTGTGTAAAGATGAGGATGTAGCGGATTTACTTCAAGGAAACTCTGCACTGCTTGAAGCTGCTAAAAAAGGAAATCTTGCGAAAGTGAAGAAACTGCTCACATCCGAGAACATTAACTGTAGAGATACACATGGGAGAAACTCCACAGCATTACATTTGGCTGCAGGTATGTAATTAGAAAGTTGCTAAAACGTCTGGGAATAAAGTTTTATATTTACTGCATCACTGTTGGTCCTGGCTTTGCATAAAATGCGTAGATTAGAAAGCGTGATACAGATACAGGTCACATTGCTGAAAAGTTTGTTTTTACTTTCAAGGGTATAATAATCTCGAGGTAGCTGAATACCTGTTGGAGAAAGGTGCTGATGTTAACTCAAGAGATAAGGGCGGGCTAATTCCACTACACAACGCGTAAGATGAAAATTTTCCTACGCAGTGTAGATATGATATGATATTGTGTATATTATTAATGTTGTATGTGTTTTAAGATAAGAGAGATGCTTATACAGTGTTAATATAATATATCACTCTGTCTTTCAGATCTTCCTATGGTCATTTGGACATTGCTGCTCTCTTGATCAAGTACAACGCTCAGGTGAATGCTACGGATAAATGGGGTTTTACTCCGCTCCATGAAAGTGCTCAAAAGTCACGCACTCATTTATGTGCATTGTTGTTGGCTCACGGAGCCGATCCCTTTGCCAAAAACCAAGAAGGCCATACTCCTCTTGACCTCGCCGTTGCGGAAGACGTTCGTTCTTTACTTCAAGATGCGATGACGACACATCAGTCGCTTCCTGTGACAACGAAGAGTTTGACGGGAAGCAAAACATCAGGTTCAATCATCACTCTTCCAGCCTTGACTCAAACTGCTGTTAATGGAGCATCGGGTGAACGGTCTGGAAGCGGTAGCTCTAGTGGATTAGCCACTTCCACAAGTGTCTCCAATATCGCCCCAGTCGCCAATGAAACTGTGATAATGCCTTCTGGAAACCCATTCTTGATGCCAATCCGATCCCTCCTTTCTTCTGGTGGAGGGGATGGAGACGCACAACCCTCGTCTGATAATGGTGCTGCGATGAGCTCCTCATCGTCTACTTTCGCTGTAACGGAGGCGGAGCAAGAGCATGAGAAAATGAAAGCAGTGGCTGGCTTTCTTGGGAATTTAGGATTGGATCATCTCCGCGAGATTTTCGAAAGGGAGGAAATCAGTTTGGAGATTCTCGCGGAAATGTCTCACGACGATTTGAAAGGAATCGGTGTTGCTGCGTACGGCCATAGACATTTGTTGCTGAAAGGCATCGATAAAATCAGGTCCAATATGGGTGGTGGTACAATGCTCATTGAACTTCCAAGAGATGACCGTGAATTCCTTGCTGTGGAAGATGAAATGCAAGCAACAATACGTACGCACGGTGACAATGGTCATGCTGGTGGAGTGTTTTCTAGATATAATATTATTAAGGTTAGTAAAGCACAATTCATGGCTAACTGATAATAACTGTACATTGCCTAATTTTAAGCCTCTGTCCTGACTTCATATTCTCTTACGTAGATCCAAAAAGTTCGGAATCCTAAGCTTTGGGAACGTTACGTTCACAGAAGAAACGAAGTGGCTGAAGAAAACGGAAGAGAGGGTCCAAATGAAAGGATGCTTTTCCACGGAAGTCCATTTATTCCTGCCATTGTTCATAAGGGATTTGACGAGAGACATGCTTACATTGGAGGTACATTTTTATATAAAAAGGAACGCTTTTGCCCGCACTAAATTGTAGCTTTACTGACAAAAATATATAATAACAGTAAGTTTTTGCAAAATACATATTGACCATATCAACTGTATTCCCCCTTGGCACGCTTCAATAGTATATGTACTATTGCAAGTGACTACAGTTTATAAAACGGGGTATATTAAATGCGGGCCACTACGCGGCAGTGTGTTCATTCCATGAATACAGTGCTGAATTAAAGACTCGCTACAGAAAATGTACATAGTTATTCAAATTTACGCGTTGGTATGCACATCATAATTCTACTAGGAAAATGATCATTTTCTATATTGTATACTTTGTTTACTTACAGGCGTATCCCGAGTATTTAGTTACTTACCAAATCGTTAAGCCTGAAATCGGAGAAGATCCGGCATCTGGACTGAAAGCAATTTGATCTTCAAAAAGCTGTATCTCGTTGACATGTTGGTTTTGTGAGTTTTGAAGTGGCCTGTTTTGTTGGATGGATCAAGTCTAATGCGAAATCAACGTTTAGATATACATTTGGAAGGAAGGATTTTTTTTAGACTGATTAAGTCAATCATATTTAGGAATCACTATGAATAAGCATCACTGCCGGATGGCGAAAATTTTTAATGTCACAATATCATATAAACCTTGCGTATATTATGACAACCTGGTTCTCACCGCGCGAGGTATGTGCAAATCTTCGAACTCATTTTACTGTATTCCCATAAGCGAAACGCAATCTTCGTTTTTAATATTACATTTACTTGTTTGTGAAGTTTTAAAACAAAGATTAGTAATATTAGTATTGTGGTTGTTGGATATTATTAATGTTATTATTACGTTATTTAAAGTTTCCTACGTGTAAGTACTGAAAAACTTTTATCCTGCATTTTTTATAAATTTTTATTATTACTACCGTATTTAATCAAACTCGACAATTATTATTTGTAATATGCGAATGAATAAGTGTGTGTTGTGTTAAGAGAAAATGTTATATTAGGTATACCTATGGAACAATTTTGTGACTATGTGTGCAATGATGAATGTGAACATCTCAGTAATCTTGTGTATCTCATCATCCTTTTCAAATTTATGACTCGTGAATATTTAAGAAAAAAGTTTTAATAAAAAACGAAAACCAGTTTTCCATAAAATGACAATATATGTCGGCTCATTTATTTAACAAATTTTTCAGCTTTAATGGAAGATATACTTGTTAAGTTGTTCCATATGAAGTTCTGGGATTTTGCTGAGGTGCAGCTCTGTTAACAACAGCAGCAGGAACATTTCGAGAATGTTGACTGTACACAGATGCAGATTCCGGAACAGAAGCGTTAAGCAGAGGCTCGTTTTCGCTTAGGTTAAAAGTATTCATTTCAGTTTCAGAGCAGCACACGAATAGTATAAGAACACACATCTAGGGTGAGTAAAAAGAGAAAGTTGTCAATTTTCTAATCCTTCGTTATGTACTGATGGTAACTTACCATAATCAAGCACAGTGCTATTATCACTATTGTTCCATCAGTAAAACCTATGGTATCGTATAGAATTCCCGACAAGGAGGGACCCAAGAACGAACCTAGATAAATGAATTTACAAGAGGAATAGCATCAGAAAAACTTATCTCTTCTATACATTACAAAGTCAGTTTTTGACTATGGTTATACCATGTTGTTCTATGAAAGGAACGATTTAACCATATAATGGTGAGATGCTGTGTTAAATGGAAACGAATATTAAAGCATTTCATTCTTTATCCACTTGAATTACCTAGAGAAAACATTGAAGTCCAAAGGCTGGAAACTCGTCCATGAGTGGAAGGCGTTTCAATGTGATCGATAGGTCTACATATAATTTTAGTAAAAAATTTGTGATAACGACAATGAAGCCAATAACTAATAACATGAGTAGTATAGGCATTTATTATACGAGTTCGAGCCTTACGTGGCACTTCTGAGGATAGAAACAAATGAAGCCGTCAACAATGCGCCTAAACCTAGTCCTTGCAACGCAAGACCCAGCGCAATTATCCACAACTCTCTGCAAATCGACACCAACATATACAACATCAAAATCAAATATACATACTATACTTACGTTAATATAATAGTACATAACTTCTAGATATTTTTAAATTACTGTTTAAATTTAAAAATAGGAACTGGTCCTACTAATGAGAAGCCGCAGATAAGAATTGCAGCACCACAAAATGCGACCAATTTCAACTGTAAAACTTTTTCACAGAGGATACCCCAAAATGGTGTTAACATGGTATATACAGCCCCGTTAATTATTATAATACTTCCTATCGACAGTTGAGATAAGTTGAACTGAAAATAAATAACATTTTTAAATATTTAATTCATTAAACCCACCTGTTTTATTGCAGTACTTACCTGTCTTAAATGCGGTTCTAGTGTGACTTGAAGGAATGAAATGCTCATTGCCCCAATTACTATGCATATAGCTGATACAAGAACGGAAACAGATCCTAATAGACGAAAGCTTTTGTAGCTAGAAACGACCACGGGAGAATCATTTATTTGAAATTGTGAGATTTGTTCTGACGAAGGGAGAATTATGCAGGTTAAAATTGCTGATACAAATAAAGCTCCGCCGTTAACCATGAAAGGAAGTGGATATCCTCCAATTTGATACAAAAAACTACCAACGATTGGTCCAGATACTAATCCGACGCCGTAAAAGGTCTCCAAAATTCCCTACAATTTTCAGCAATTTTACCAGCTGGATACGTACAAGTATAAATGTAAATTGATATAAAAACTTAAAGGGTGCTCCTCACAGATGTGGAAGCGACAGTGTCCGGAAATGTTGAAGCGACAATTATGAATGATGATGTCACTACAGCAGACTCTCCAACTGCTTCCCACACCCGTACCAGAACACAGGCCGCTATAAAAAATTGCACGTTCTCTATTTTGTCCAGAACACTGAAAATATTTATAAATGTCATATCCGGATTGTTAATTATGGATGAAAATTTAAAATAAAAACTGCACAGTTGACATCAATAGCTTCCTAACCCAAATATAATAGAAGAAACAGCAGCGGTAAAAATTCCAAAGATAAAAATAAGTTTAGGACTCCATTGGTTTATCTGGAATAGAAAGTTTAAAAAATAGATGCAAATAAAATTAAATCAGGTAAAATTGTAAATATATTTCCACCATTTCAAACCTTTAATCCATAAAATGGAGCTAAAATGAACACTGTTAATTCGAAAGCCGCAAATACGAATCCATAAGAACTTGCAGTTGCAC
>JAHZNE010005590.1:0-10149 GCA_027744055.1 Callyntrura sp. NNG-2020
TTTGTGTGACCTTAAATACCCCATCTAAAATTAAGCACAAGACAAAATGGTTACCACTGGTTCCTACCAAATCACACAAGTGCGCAGTAAATAGCATAAATGAGGCGACAACAGTGGGGAGAATGGCTACAATTTGTATGCAAGAAAAGAGCTGAACCAGCTATACAAGAAGGCATGCTGGCTTTCTTATTAACATTTGGCATTTGTTAACGTTAGGGATGCGCTTGGTACGATACGTGCGTACAGGTACGCGACAAAGACAAATTTTAGTTTGTTTGTAAGAAAATACCACAAGACGAGAGTTGCTGCTGATGATAAACCATTTTATCTGAAATTAGCAAATCATTACCTAATCTGACTGTGTATTTCAGATAAAATGCACCAACCCGAACATTGGTTTGTGCACCGATAAAAAGCGTGTAGAAAAAACGATTGCGAAGCATACTCTTGTAAATGCTGACTGCATATCAGAAAATGTGTTTCAAGTTAATACGAGAAAGCGTCAAAGGTTAGTGCAAAAAACCTGCTGATAGCTTTTCACGTTTTTCTCTTCCAAACAAAGAGAGTAATAATGGAAACACATTCTCCATATGTATCTCCTGTCCAAGGAAAGCATGTCTATTGTTTTATTTGTGACGGACAGTTCTTGATACGACGAGCTGAGCATAAAACAATTTATGAGGAGCTAAAGCAATTATCAAATGTAGTAGAGTTTTCACTTGTGCCTTCGTCTCTGGTGGGCCTTTATGATAACAGTAAAACAAACACTCCGGTATGCTCAAGGTTGAGAGTTTATTTATACGTAGTGTAATTTCATTAAGGTCGCACATGTAAAGTAATCTTGTAACAGCTTCAACGATGGGTGAAGTACATGGCACACGCTTTTGTAAATTGTGTGATGTGCAGTATTGAAGAGTGTCAAAGGAGCATATTTGTTATGAGAAGTACAAATAAATTTTGGACAAACATGCGAATGGGAATGTTGAAATTTTTAGTGTTGGTGGAAAAGTGAATGCATGTCTCAAAGCAAATGCAAAATAATATTTTTATAGTTGCAAAGGTAATCGAGACTACGAAGCACGTTAGGATCTGACAGGGTATATACACAGTAGTGATGTATGAAAATGTATTAGTATAAATTGGACAGGGGAAAGAAAAGTGTATAGTTTTCAAAGCACGTCGACGTAATTTATAGAGAATGATGAAAGTTGGAAGGAGTACAGACTCCAGTCAATATATGTTTGTTATATTCTGCACATCCCCTTTAAATGTTATTAGTAATAATTTATTACGTTTTAACCTTACATAGATGACTATTTCCAGCCTATGTTTCAAATACTGCCGACGCTCATTGTTTGGTTAGAATAAGGCGTTCTAAGACAACTAACGAGATATCGAAGTAATGGTGGTGTAGGTATGCTGTCATTGCTGCTTACATACGGCTTTTACTGAAGCGCTGCTGGCTAAGCTATACTGCTTGATGACTTGATGTGTAACGAGGGACCTTAATGGTTAGGGACAATGCGGCAATTAAGAACGTGTTATTTCTATTAAGTGGTTGTAAAAAAGTTTTAAACTATTTTATTAAAAGGAAAAATTTACAAAAAAAACTCCACAGACAATAGGGGCAAAATGTTTTCCCCTCAAGAGAGTTTTCAAGCAATTGCCTGAATGCAGCCCTTGCGGCTGTATATATATGCATAAGTTTATATACATAAAAAGAAAAAGTTGTAGGTAAAGTTCCAAATAATATGTTGCTAAAATGTCCAAAACATGTATGTAATTATGTCCTTAAAAATGCCGAAATATGTGGCTATAAATGACATATTTGACTACATACAGTCATAGCACAAAATATGTGAAGAACTGTGTTGAAGAATTTGAATTGCCCACAGTACGCAGACAACTAGGGTGCATACAAATTATGTTAGTACAATAATAACTGTGTTCGTTTTGACGAAAAAGTCCCGTCATGAAACATGAAAGCTCGACCACCATCCCACATTCTGTACAACACTGTATGAAAAAGGTGGAACATGAAAAGTAAAGATTTCAAAATCCTTTAATATTAATGACATGTCCGACTATGGGGCAAGCAAAATCATTTAAATTCATCGCACATAATCGGTGGACGGTATTATACATGCCAATTTTTTAATTTATCAAAAATTCACAAAATGTTAATATGGGCCTTGACTGGTATCGTGCGTTGCCACGCTGTACAGGGAATCCCACCCAATAATTTTTGTAGTTAAAAATTCTTATCGAATTTCAATTAGGATTTTGTGAAATTGCTTTTAGAGACGTTTCTGCATATTGTTCCAACTCTTTAAGTAAAATCACTAAAATATTGGAGTTTTAGGTGCTACTCCTGTTGCAGTACATAAAATCTTATCGGCCTTCAGTGACGTTTTTCAAATAGCAAAACAGTAAATTCAGTTTTAGTGTACTCGGTTTGTGTTAGAAACAAATAAAACTTAAATAGAAGAGCCACACGAACAGGTGTTGACCCAACATATTTCAACACTACATACCGTTCCCACACACCATTACCATGCTTATAAATTAAGAGTCAATATAGCCCAACACTAATCTCATGCTCCAAATTCGTGTAAAATAATCTTGCTGGATCCCTAAGGGTTAAATTCAAAACGAAAATGAAACATTTTTGGTCACTTGTGCACCTATTTTGGCAACAGTCTCCTAATCAATATATTTATTGTAGCAACGGAAATGTTGTAACTTACACGGCAGCAGTCTCTACAGCTCTCAATGTTAATTCTTTGTAACTTTTGTCGTTGTAATGTAATTCAGCATCTCATTTTGTAATAGTTTGTAATATTGTTACAGAAATACACATTTTGTTTTAGTATTACGGTCCATCACATACACACTCCACTGTAAGAAAAAACAGAGATTCGTCACCTTTCTTGGCATATGACCCACAATAAATGTCTGACTGTAATATTTTAATGCCAAAAGGTCCTCAAAAAGATTATATAATTTCCAATGTCAAATTTGTAATTTAGGCATTCCCACCTTGTGACACTGTCAACTCATGCATGACACCATTGACCTGCATCCCACCATGGTCGTTTTGTCGCAATTCAATAAATGCATAAATTTATTAAAGCAAAATTTTCTACACATTCTGGTACGCAAAATTTGTATTTTTTTATATTTACATGTTCGACTTTCAATAAGATTTTTGAGGAATTTTGGAATCTTTACTATTCATGTTTCACCTTTTCCATACAGTGTTGTGCAGAAAGTGAGATGGTGGTCGAGCTTTGACTTTTCAAGCCGAGGTTTTTTTGTCAAATGAAGCTAAATGAACACAGATATTACTGTACTAACTTAATTTGTATGCACCCTAGTTGTCTGCGTACTGTGTGCAATCCAAATTCTTGAACACAGTTCTTTACATATTTTTTGCCATGACTGTATATGGCAATAAATAATAAATTTGACTCGATATGCTGTTATAAACAAAATATTTGACTAACTATGTAGTTTTAAATAAAAAATGGACTAAATATGTGGTTACGTCCAATATGCTACTGACAATCTGTAAGTGTATCGTATTATTCGAAATACTATAACTAAATGTGCACTAATGTTCACTAAGCGTTGTATTTAATTTATGTTAAAAACAGGTGCTATCATGCCACGTGACTAACCAGATACAAAAATGTTTAGTGAGTCAAACATTTTTTGGGTAATGTTTTTTAGCATTTAAATTCGATTAATACAATAGTAGTTCGTACGAGCGTGAAAACAACTTCGATAGATCAGATTTTCAAAGCGTTATTTTAACTTTTTAATAGGAGTAACTTTAAGGTTGAAATAAATATTAACTGTAAATACCAAATTGAAACTAGACAATGTCAACAGCAACTAGTTTGTTCTTTGTCCTACATTTTTATAAAAATGGTGTAAAATCAGTAAAAATTAGCCAAATTCAATTTTAAAAATGTGCAAAATATGTGTTTATGCGCTTAAACCTCAAAATATGTGAAATAGAAAAAAATGCGCCTTCCAAAGTTCTTATTAATATCAAGATACATCCACATGAGCATGAGCTCATTAGAACAAAGGTACAAAATATGTTTTTAAATATTTATTGCAAGCTTAGTGATAGGCATAAATAACGAAATACATATATATTAAATGTACAAAAAGCTTCTCATTGTTTTCCCATTGTTACGAATCATAATGCAAAAACTTTATTTGGGTAAAAGTTGAACCCTAATTATATTGTGACAAATCCTTTGTTAAAAATGACTCGATACAATGAAAACGGATTGAAGTATTTACAAAGATAAAATTTTACCATCGTTTTGGTCACACGTGATTATCTTTTCAGCGTACGAAACAAGACGTTGCCACTGCAATTACGATTTCATGATATGAGAGGTCTATATAAGCATGCCAAACGGACTCCCCTCATATACATATGCGTAGTGAAGAGCTACTAACAAATTTATTGACAACTGGCAAAATTTGAATAATAGTAATATATCATAAATTAAAAACTCAGAAATTGGACTACAACTGGTTGACGAATGACGATGTTAGTGCGCTTTTGATTTGCATTGTATAACATGTCTTAATTATTTAAGGCACGACTGCACTTTAGAACTATAAAATTTAGTTTTGGTTGCACGTTTTTTGACACCCTGCGTAAAGCTCCCACAACCCACCAATGAACTAGCTCAATGCCAAATACGCTTGCTGCAATTGCATTTCCAAATCCCGATATAGTCAAAATCAATACTATATTGTTTTGTGCGCCAGATGACGGTGACACTGGTGAATTTCCTTTGAAATGTATCCTTGACATCTTTCCAATTAGGTGGTTCCACCTCATCCACAAACCTCCAGTTACAGTTGCTCTGAACCGCTGATAAAATACAAGTGGTACAACTCCCTCAATGGCAAAAGCAACATCAAAACCGAAAATCAGCTGACTCCCCACGTGAACTTCTGTATTATGAGCTCTGAGGGGGTTATAAAACTCTTTGCATCTATGCTCGGGCATAATGATCGCCGTTTTATTGCAGGCAGCCAACTTGTTGTATAACTCTTCATTTTCCATCTCTGCAAACCTGTCCATGAATATATTTGGAAATTGGCGCATTGCTCGCTGTAACAGTTTTCCCGCGCTTGGTATGATCTTTGTTTGATTTAACAATTTCGTTATATTTTTCAATTCTTTCTCCAAAATACCTGATGAAAGGAGAGACTCAACCAAACTTTGAATTTCAGATCCGATCACTGGAACATTGTTGGCTAATAAACCATGGTTTTCTACTGTTACATTACAGTTACGAACATTGCAGATGGAATAGTCAGTGGACGACATGCTACCGCTCCGCGTGTAAATACTAAACCCACCTTCAACTAACTCAGAAATAGTGTCGTAGATTTTTTTATTTTTCGGTTTAACAATATTTCGAATGTTGGACGATTTGTACCCATTGCTTAGGACTATTGCCAACAACAGACACAAACCTATTAGCCACTGCAATCTTCCTCGATGTTTCTGCAAATTTCCACTTTGCTCTAAGAATACCTTTAACAATTCCATCACTAACGTATTATTGGATACCACTTCCGTTGACATATATTTTGACATAAAAGTTAGACAACAAAAGCAAACTAAGAAGGTGATCCAGGTTGTTTCATCAAATACGGAGAGGGCGTTAAATATTTGCCATTGCGCGGCATTGTACAAAGCCGCTCCACAGCTCACTGTTTTCATGCTGGTGAGAGGGTCTTCAATTCGTATCGGATAGAAACCGGAACGATCCATGGAGGGTAGCCTATACAAAGCCAATGCTGCATTCTCTCCCATCGTAAAAGGAAAAACACCAACAATGGTAGAGTTTTGGAGACAGTGCATTATATTTCGTGAAATTCCCATAGACCACAATTCTCTCCTAGAATATACATAGTGCACGGGAGCCTCAGAAGTTCCACTTATAAGATTAAAACCGATGGTTCCTTTATTTTGCGTCAACTCTTCAGCTGGTACAACGATGATCCACTTCGTACGGTTTTCATTAAGTGTTTGCAAGGCATGTGCTAATTGGAAAAACGTAGAATTTTTCCACTCGGAAATAGATAATTTAACGGCGTTCAAACTGCTTTCGCTGAAATCGTTCATTTCTTTCAAATAATATATTGCATTATTGTAAACCAGAATAACAGCTTGATAGGATTGCGAGACAACATTACTGTAATAATGCGATACATACTCATCTATCAAGTCTGATAAAATTTGGTTTTGTTGAATTTGATCAATTAGGAACAATCTAAAAATACACAGGTTTGAAGGGAACTGACGGCTAGCACTGCCTTTAACGCTGTAAAAATACTGATCGGTAACTTGTACAAATATTCGATTTGAGAGGAGATGAACATGATTTACTGAGCGCATAGGATATAACTCTAAAATTATCAAACAATTCCACGGTTTTATGACCATTGTGAACTTCGTTAGATTCAGAGCGGTGCATATCCCAGCGTCTGGATATCCATGATTGAAAAAGAAGGTCGACCTACAGTTAACTCGTATGGACGTCCCGTTTCCTGTTACACTTAATGCTACTTTGCCAATTCCGTGTATCCGGATATATTTTGGATTAGTTTGCTTTGATTGGTTAAATATTTCGAAGACAAATTCTTCAGGTTGAACTAACATTGCTGCTGTATTTGTAAGGGACAAGGGACGATTCTGGTAGTTTGCTATAAAAATGAAGCAATGCTGGTTTTTGAAAGGTTGAATTAGATTATCAAGCTCAATTTGAATAATCTGGGACACATCTAGTTTTCTTTCCAAGCTTTTCAAATTTCCGCCAATAGTCTGCTTTATGTGATAAAATTTTCTAAATGTGTGTCCATCTGGAATATAAATAGTGTCAAAAGCAATTGCTTCAAAATAAGCAGGAGGAAATACAAATATAAGAAAAAGCTTGTAGTACATAACGTATTTTTGTGTCTAACTAATATGAAGGTTTTATGAAGAAGGATGGATAACAATTTTCAGCTTTACCGGTAAACCCACGAAACGTCAACTATTTCTGCACATCTAGCAGACTTGTAGACGTCAGTTTGTTGAGAGGAAGGTTTGTCAAGATATCTCAATATTCTATAAAACTAAGGCATTAAAGTAAGCCTGTTAACCTTATGAAATAATGTCATTTCGTTTATTCAACTGCATAAGTTTTATAGTGCTCCGCGTCAGAATCGATCGCATTTTAATACATTTTGTGGAGTGTAGGGCCTCCATCAGTTTGTGAATAATTGAAATTTCAATTCAGTTTCTGTTCAGTTCAGTTCAGTTAACTGAAACTGAAAATCCCAAATGCAAACTGAACTGAAACTGAAAAACAGTAACTGAACTGAAACTGAAATCATCAAACCGATTTTTTTCAGTTTTTCCTATTTAACTTAATCATGAACAAAATAAGATGAATAAATATCAAGTACATGCGTGGTGCACTGTATTATGTGCAGGTTAAACTGTTTTGCGTAGCATAAGCAGTTACAGTACAGTAACTAGTACTATGTATATTCATCTTTATTAAAACATACTACATACTTAGTATGCATATTTATGCATACAAAGCATGCTTCTACATATTTTGGTATGTATATGCATCTTATTTATGAAAAATTTAACGTTTCAAGTTGGTTTTGCTTTCTTTCATATGTGTTTTGAAAAAATATAGTCACAATTAATGATATGATTAGTAAATCATTAAAATTATAAATGAAAATTTCTGTTTTGAAAGTTTAATCAGTTTTACATCAATTTTACTTGGTGCTTTGATGCCACAAAGTTCTCAATACCATGTAACTAAAAATGTTCAGTTCAATTCACTTAAAACTGAACTGAACTGAAACTGAAACTGAACTTTTATTGAGAAACTGAAACTGAAACTGAAAAGTTCTAACTGCTTGAAGCCCTAGTGGAGTGTTAGCACTTGTAAACGCTGGTACCACTGACATAAGCAACACATATTTGCGAAACATTTGCATCATCGCTGGTACTCTACTTGACATTTTAAACAAAGTTTTAAACTTTTATTAGTGAGACAGATAAATTGATGAAATTGACTATAAAAACATTGAATGTCAATATCGTGAAACACTCATAACAAACAATGTGATACAAAACAGGCTTTCAACTAAATTTTTCAATTATTAAAGAACATGAATTGGTTTTCTGAAAAATAATTAATTCACCATTATTATCCGCCTCCAACATTTGTTTTGCAAAACAACCTATAGCGGTCCTAATTGCATAAAATTAAAATTCTTCATCCGCAATTAAATAAATGAATATCATTTTCGCCAGCTTTAACCAGCTTATGTATCAGACGAAGAGTACTTATTAAGTTATTAGTAATAACTTATTACTAATAACATTAACATTATTTTTACTCCGGCATACATTGTTCATCGTTCCAGTCTGCGACTTTCATCATACTACTATATACTCAACATCACTTGTTTCTCCCAAGAAGCGTTAAAATGTTATGTTCCGAAAACGAGGTATCCATTTACAAGGTATATCTGAGTATGTCCCATCTTGTCTGCGTTTTTCCCTCCCAGTGAACCTTGGGAACTAAACGCCTAGAAATGACACCCATTCAAAAGTTCAGAGTATACCAAGTTCAATTTTGATACACAACCTTCTACATTTTTATGATTTACGCTCAAAACATTTGGAAATGGAATGAAACCGAAGTTACGATTAAACTCCACTCTGGCTCAATTATGTTGGTTGCGATGTTGTTTTGGTACATCCATTTTCTCGACTTCACCAAAAGGACTGCAGTAAGAACAACATTGTTGATGTGCGATAGGTTAATTACAATACAAAATCATTAAACTCGTTCTTCTTACTTTTTCAATACATCACTTGTGTTTTTAACTGCGATAATTTAGCAAATTCACATATATTAATTCTTCTGAAGCTAAATTTTTGAACGATCAAATATTTTAAATAAACATTCCCATTAATTGTGTAATAGTTTTGTTTAATTTTCAGTTTAGCACGTTTAAAATGCTAGTTTGGAGAAAAGTGGGAAAAAATTGTCAACTACGACAAAGCAACACGATTGAATAAAATATAAAAAATTAGATAAAATTTCACAAAAATAAATTGGCACCTGCTCCATTACAGCAACATGTATTTTTTATATGTACCACAAGACCCAATGTACAATGATTGAATAAAAATGTCAAGTAAGTATTTCTACAACTCTTAAATGGTCCATCCAGTCAAAAGCAAATAAATCTTTTCTTACTAAAATGTTAAAAGGCCAAAAAATAATTTAAACTAATTGTGCTTGATAAGAAACCAAATTGAATTTTAGTTTTAAAATTTTTAATTTACTTTGTAAATTGCTTTTTCTTAAAGCAATGATATATGGTTAAACTGAAGCATAACTGAGTTAGTATTTCTGAAACCGGCGAGCCAAATTTCGACCGGCGTTTAAATCTTTTCATAATTAAATCACTTTTAGAGAATGGTTAATTAGTGCTAACGCGAAAAATTTTACGTCCAAAAATAGAACCCGTCCGGCTGTATGGGCCGTCCAACACCGGACCGTAAATACACGCTTGTGCTTGCATAAATGCTCCTAGAGACAACAATTATGCGCAAAAAATAAAGAAAAAATGGAATGGAAATAATGAAAAAAATGGTTGTTCCTTGATTTTTGAAATTCCATCAAATTTCGGAAGTTTTTTAGCGTTACAAATTTAATGCAAACATTATCTTTAACTAGAGCCGCGGTGCGGTAGTAAGGAAAATGCGGTTAACAATAAATCGTCTCTGGTTTCGAAAATTGGAACTGTATCAAAAGGTGGTTTCAGATTAAGATCGTCAGAGTACCTTTAAACCACAAGCAATAAGTGCAGCAAAAACATAAACACATCAAGTTTCGATTGAAGACTTGCAGTGCAAATGTAATTTTCATTATGCAACATCTAATACACAATGTCATTAAACCTTCTAACTGCAATATACAGTCACACACTCTAAATGCAGTGTGCAATCGGATACTCTAAATGCAGTGTGCAGTCGGATACTCTAAATGCAGTGTGCAGTCGGATACTCTAAATGCAGTGTGC
>JAHZNE010005591.1:0-48437 GCA_027744055.1 Callyntrura sp. NNG-2020
CCTACATATAGACGTATAACCGATAATGTAAACAAACTCAGCTGGGGCTCCACTTCATTCATCCACAGTCACATCGTGGATTGTATATATGATTATATATACATATATTAAAGCGCTCACATGCCAAGTTAGTTCAGTTCTCGTTTTTGTAACAGCGATTTGCAATTAGCATGCACTGTAAAAAGTTCTGCTAGCATCGCATTACAAACCTCCACGCATGTACGTAGGCATTATGGAATCAAGTTAGTTAAAACACTTAACTCCCAAGAGGGACAAAACGGGGAGAGCAATAAAATGACACCTAATAACTACAGCTACACCACCGATCCTACTACTGCGTCTATACTGCAAGTTCTAAGGTACTGATACGAAATATTACTTTGACTACTTGCTCTCAATGCTATTCTTGTTCCTGGGGTTTGCACCATAATTTTGTTTGCGAATGAATGTTAGAGTAGATGCAAATTACGTTCGTGCAAAACAGGCAGGTAGTAGGGATGGGAATGTGATCACCATAAAGTGGATTGGTTTGTTTTTCTATGCAGGTCCTACACACATTTTTATACATTCTTCGTTTAAGTCTGAAACAAGAAGTCTAGCAGAGCAGTAGTTGTACTTGAAATGAAATGAAAAGTAAACAGCAAGAACACCTCAACTGAACTGACTGAGAGTGAATAATAATGTCATAATAGGCATCTATACGTACTTACACATATAACGATTTTAACCTTTCAAAATTATGTGTCACTCTCTTTCTGAACTACACAGAACACTGCATTCATCTCATATCTGTGCTGCGTACCTATATAAAATCGGCAAGGAAGTTTTTGCTG
This sequence comes from Callyntrura sp. NNG-2020, assembly GCA_027744055.1. Lineage (NCBI taxonomy): Eukaryota > Metazoa > Arthropoda > Collembola > Entomobryomorpha > Paronellidae > Callyntrura > Callyntrura sp. NNG-2020. Next base: position 834 of record JAHZNE010005591.1, read on the forward strand.
AGACTTTTGTGTGAGACACCAGCTTCGCTCGTATCAGCACGAACATTTAGGACGAGACATGAATGAGTGTAAAGGGGGAAAAATATTGAAAAATGTAAATGCTAAACAAGATATAAAAATGCAAGGTTTAGTTTAGCGAAATAATAACTTTGTGAGCATCAATAATATAATATAAGCAGAATTATAAAAGTAGGGACAAAGTATTATTGAGCCAGCAAAGTTTATCTAATATCGTAAGTAAGCAGTGATGTATTGGAATCCTTTTTATACGCTTTTTGCTGTTTGTAACGTTGGTGATGGTGATGGCGGTGGTGGTGGTAACTCACCAGGAACCCAAACCCAAGTAACATGAGGTAATATAATACCCAGCAATGACGATAAAAATGAGACAAGGACTAGTAGCGGCAGTGACTGCGACGCTAATAATGATGATGTTATGAAGCATATGCAGCAGTAGAGGAACAGCAAAAGGAGAAGAAGTAGTGGGTACGAAAAGATCAACAACAGAAAAGGTGAATGTTTTTAGAAAACATCGACATCACCACCACCACCGCCGCCGTCAGGGTCTTGCTTGCATTGGCAAAGAACAAAATCCAATGTCCAACGCTCTACCCTGCCTTTGACTCTGCGATGTTGTTGAAGTTGAAATGTTACTTCTCGGCGTATTATGAAAACACGGTTGCTCCTTCTGTCTGTCTCTAGACATTTCTTGTAGAATACACACCTTACACGAATGACGTTGATGTTGATAATAAATATGAGCATAGAAATTCCTACATACAAAGTTAACATAATGTGATCTTCTCATGTACTTGAACCTTCATGTTATAAAAGCGTCGTCGTCATCCTTTTTTCTTCCATTACCATGGACCATCATCCTCATCATCATCATCATCATCGTGATCTGTTTTAGCAAGCATGCCAGCAAATTTGGTTTATGTCGCGTTATCAAAAAATATGCACTGAAAAAAAGTGAATAAGTGATGCACAAATACTGTGTAGTTTGATAGTTTGACGCAGAGGTTAAAAATGTTTTGTAAGTGTGGAATCAGCTCTTTTCTCGGCATATCGTTTAGTTATATGGGCATCACATTGCTCTGCGCCTTGCTGGTACTTACTTACCAACAAACGAACAGTGTTGAAGATCAAAAAGTAGTGTGAGAGTACATGTCTGGCTAGTTGGTGATGATGGCTTTGTCTCTTCTGCTCCATTCAGCAATTTGCCACGTTACAAAACAGCTTTTCCCCCCTTGTTCCTCCTTACTCCCTTGAATAGAGAGTGCTTCCTCAACGATAAACTTGGTGAATGTATCGCGCAGAGAGTTTTTAAATCAAGCCAAATTGAAGCCCAGCACATTATTGCACGCAACGAAAAGGGCACACATCTATTCATTCCATGCACTTTATAGCCATCTTTTTACACGCAGTGGATTAACAGAAAAGAAACATAAGCAATGCGAAGAAGCGAATAGCAGAAGATGTAAAATAAAAATAATAAACTAATCTAGGCATATAGCAGTTTTTCTCCTCTTCTGTCGTCGTCAGCATTCATCCTTTTCAATGAGTATAACATGCCTAAATCTGTTTGGTTGCATGTTTCTCCGTCTTGGTCTTCCTTCTCTGTTGTTGCTCTCTGCACGTTCGAAGTTACTTGAATGGTGATCTCTAGCCAAGCAAAATTAGCAAGAGATGTGATAGAAGACGGCAAGCTTTTTTCGATATTCGTCGTGCCGTGTGTTGGTGATGGTAAATGTGAGTAGAGTGAGTGAGATTTAATTTCTTGTTCAGTCAAAAGAAGAACTTTTCGTTGCTAAGTGAATTTTCTTCGAGGTACACATTGTTCCTCCTAGTATTCGTTGTTTTTTTCTTCTTCAATTCAATACCATTGACGATAAAGGGTGAGAACTGAGAGAAGAGTGCGAGAGAAAGATGAAATATAAACTGGTAACAGCAGGTACATGTATACACGTATATGAGCAGTAATACGTATTAAACGCAGCAAAGAGGTGAACATCACCTCGTCGTCGTAAACGAAAATTTACTTAACTGATTATTATTACAGTTCAACAGTAAATGACTGCTAGTGTGTTGCCTCGCTTGTTTCCCAGTACCTCGTCCGTACAACAACTTACAGAGAATAGGCCCCTCAGCAAAACAGCAACAAGCTTTCATCATCATCACCACAAGTAACCAATACCAATATATAATGCTGCTGTGTTTAATGCATTTAGTAGTCTCGAGTGAATAGTACACCACATCATCATCATCATCATCATGACTATCGCCACCACATCAACAAGAAAACGAAGAACTTACAAAGAACATTGATGAGAAGATACTACATGCACAGTCACATTTATGAAAAAGACATGATCATCTCCTCCACACAAGGAGATACACATATTTACTATATATGCACCATTCAAAGCCAGCATTTATTGCATTGTTGGTGGTAACCAGAAACAAAGTTTAAATAATTCACAATCATATATCCTTCGCTGTAGTACGCGTATGCTTGCCAGCCTTCATGTACAGCGCTCAGCATTCCACGCAATAATAATGAATGTACATTGAGCCGAGGGAAGATTTTCAAATGTTATATCTCGTATTGTTGAAAATACATACGGTGATATGCATGGAAAAATATTTATGTTTGAACTCTGTAAAGTTTTACTTGTACTCACTACTGACTGACAGACTATGTACATTTTAACGCAGATACACGGCGATGATAATGTTATAGAGTGGGGCAGACGAGGAGGATGTACATGGAATAAAAAGTGAGAATGAATTAAGTAGATGAGAATATTTTTATCATCAACATTATTATTATTATGTTGTGTTTTGTGTTGTGGCAGTAGTAGTAGTAGAAATGGTAGTAGTGAACGAGTAAGTGACTTGACTCGACTCTCTGTGAGCACTAGCAGCAATCAGCAATCATTATGATCATGGGCTGCCACCAATACATACTACCAGAGCTATTGTACGAATGTCCAAATTCTGAAAAACCAAAAGACAAAACATACGAATGAACACCCTCTCAATACCAAGCAACACACCTCGTGCAAGATAGGGAATCGCTTTTTTGTAAATGTGTAGCAGCAGCAGCAGCAACAGCACGCATATTGTTGTGTCGTAAAATACATACATATCCTCCTCACAGAAGAAGAAGGGAGAAACGTGTATCATATCATCATACTCATATATGTGTATCGTAAAATAAATGTGCAATGATAATTTATTTAAACAGCAGCCTTGTTTTGTGATGCTGCCTTGTGTGTGTACACTGTAATATAAGCAGTGCGTACGATTTTTATGCCCCGTGCCTAAATAGCTGATAGAATAGGAACAGTTCCCATCATCATTGCCACTTGGAGTAATGGTGCAGACCAAATCGGGGGAAAACTTACTTCCTCTTATTGCCTCTATGTACTTTTAATAATAATTATCTAATTCTTCGACCCGTTTTCCCTTTCAATATTTTACGTGGAGATTCATTCCTCACATAGTTTAAAAATATTTTATATAAAATGACCACACGGCACGTCTAAGACGTGTTTTACTTCATTGTAAGTCCAACAGCCAAATTTACCAGACTGAAAAACAATATTAATGGGAGAAGCAATTGACGGCGGTTCAGAAGTAGTTTAATGACCTACTAACCTGTAATTGTAACGTGGAATTCCATAAGACGGACACAATTATTGAACTGAATGTTAGCAGCACTTTTTTATTATTGATTTGTTGACTTAACTTATTTTATAAAGGAAAAGAAGGAGTGGAACCCGGAATACGCCGTTACTTAGTTAGAGCTGTACGGGATGATGGCGTGAGCGGTGATCTTGTGAAATGAATAAGTTGATGTAATAGCTAAGAGTGTGTGCTTCCCACGAATAAAAAGTCTTTGTTGCCGTGTAGAGAACGAAACCGAAATTTTGCCAGTTCTCCGGTTTCGGCTTCTCCCTTTCTTCCTGGTTCGTTGCTTCTGTTGAACCCTGGTGTTTGTTGTGTTTTCATTTTTTTATTTGGGGAAACCGTTACGTGGTCTCTTATAGGCAGGCTGTGGGTTGATTGGCTCACTGAGAATGACGCGTATGCTGTCAGAGCTTTTTTCGGTGAGCGGTTCACTTGTACTGTAAACGGGGGAGAAAATACCGAGTTTTTACTACTTGTACTTACGTAACACATCATGAATTTTGACTTACAGCTTCCCAACTGGAAAAGGTGTACATGTGTCGTTAATGTGGTAAACATTTTAGTTACTCGGTTGTCGGTAATGTGAACAGTGGGCTGAACGAGTATTATAACCATTTTGAACTGTCAATGATCGTTAAAATTGTAGGTGTGTTGTGGTGTAACATTTGGAGACAATAAAATAAGATAGCGTTGTTGTCACCTGCTGCTGGTGTTGAGTTTGCCGTAAAAAGTGTAAATCACCCATTGTTGCTAAATATATAATAGTTTATATCGATTAACAGTGTCATCACGAGAGACACATCTTTCTGTCTGTGATAAATCAGATCAGTAACGATTTTTAATGAAATTACGCTTCCCTATCTACCTTCTTATTTCTTATTATGGACGTTAATGTGATGAAAAGTTAATATAAAAAAATGCAGCTTGTACGAGTGCAACGAAATCTTTGGCTGATGAAAACTGTCATATAATGCAATTAAAATATTGAGACTTTTAGTGCTTTACAGTCATACTGAACTTATTCCTATTTTAATTGTAAATTTAAAAGATACAACTTTGTCGAAAGCAGATATACAGTATTATTACAGACTAAAAATCAAAACTTTCTGCACTTAAATTTTTAAAACATTTTCGAAGCTATTTTGTGTCTTATACACGAGACTGACAGACAGATCGTTAAGAAACTTTTATTGTGATGCCATTAAAATTAAAATTTAAACCGATATTAATCTACGCAAGTTTTGACGGCATGGGATTGTAAAATGGAAAGTGAGAAAATCTTACTTGCCTCGTGCCTTTGTTTTTTACGAGCGTGCTAGAGCCAGCCAAGCAGAATGTTTTAATTTTTAAGTTGTACGTAATTATTACCTCAAGCACTCTCTTTGCAGTGTGTGTTTATACAACAGGGATCTGTGGTCGCATCGAGGAAGTTGCTTTTGAAGTGCAACTATTGTCGTGCCTTTACAGAAAACTATTTGTGGAAGTAGTTTATGCCGCAATTGCGTAAAAATAAAACAATGACAATTCATGATAACGTTATGTAACTGTTGCTAACGAACAAATACACTCACAGCGGCAACATTTTGTTGAACAATTTTTGACATCGGATCTTTTATTTTTGAACATATTTCGAACTATATTTTTGAAATTGTGCACATTAAACCCGGAACCATAGTACAAGAATGTTCCCGTCATTCACCGATGCTGCTGTGTGGACAACTCTATAAGCTCTTCAAAATGAGTCTCTAAACACATTTTCTGCCACCGCAAAAAAGGGTTGAGGTTATTAAGGTGCGTCTGAAGTTATCATTATCGTAATAAGAGGAAGCATTTTTATACTTTGTTCACAATTTAAAGGTAATTATGCGACGAGGCCTTTTCATTCAATTACAGATATGCATGTAGGATAATTGCAGAAGATACCGGTTTAATTTTTCCTTATTAGACCGTTTTCAGGGAGGCACATTATGCATACCTATTATAGAGTAACATATGCACTTGTTGTTGGAAACAACTTTTTAAGCTGAACTATCCTCATTACACTTGACATGTTGCATAATAATTTTAGTCCTTGAAACTGTTATTATGTGTTGCGCTGGCGTTTTTTCATTATTTTTGTCGCAGCATTTAAGCGCGACTCAACTCTCCAATATTCGTCCTCTATTTGTCGCACGAAGTGGCAAGCAATAGACTGTTGGCACATCGAAAAGTAAACTGCTTTAAAGACAAGCAAGCGTGCATGGAGCAAGCAATAATGTACTTTATAGAAATCAATGCGGTAAACTTTCCTGTCCCTAAAATGTCATGTCGTGTCTCGTGTGTGTGTTTTGAATAGATTTTAGCACAGCGATAGCTACTATGTTCCCATTTCCCACAGGGCTACTCCCAAACAGATATCAATTTATTTGTAGTTCAAGCCTTGAACTTCAAGGAGAATGTTGAATGCAAAAGGGAGAGAAACAGAGAAGGGGCGTGTTAACAAAGAAATCGCTTCGCCAGATAATAAGATCATGATCATACTATAGTATCTGTTGTACTCATGGCAGCACAGAGACACGGGGAAAGTTGAATTACTTCTTACAAAGCAGCAGTATAACACAAAATTTTCGTATTTTTTCTAGGAAGGTTACCGAATCCCATATTATAAACGATAAGCCCGGTCAAAATGCAAATACACTATAGTATAGGTAAGCAAACATTTCACAGAACAATTAGTCAATAGTCAAAGCGAGCGGAGGTGGCATCGATGACTTACTTTACTTTTAGTATGGAATTCAGGTACCAAGAAGAGAATAAAGTACGCTGTCAATAGTACAAAAACATTATTATATACAGTTTATAAGACAAATAGGCACGGATAACGGAACCAAAATAAAATCAATATTGGTCCCAGATATATTATAAATCTCGATGCTATTACTGTCAACGCGTAAAGGAGCTCTAGGCATTAATATAATAATAGCAATATCAATATATATATTCTATTTAATGTGAGTCATCAATTGATGTGTTTGTAAAAGCGCAAACGAAAAACTTCCTTCCTGATTGTAACTCACGATTTGCACCCACTGACTGATATGCCAACACGAAGGCATGGCTATATCGATCATTAGCTTGACAATTACTCTTAAACACATTCCATCCTCCCGCACATGTTACGATAGCACGACGCGACGTGTACAAATATATATATATACCAAACGTCAGTCAGTCCTAGTCCATTGATTTTTTTTATGCAATGTGAATTGATTGGCATTGAACCATTTTTTGTTTATTGTCTCCCATTTAGTAAACCGCACACAAAAATAGCATGTTTGTAAGTTATCGTCGAAAGAGTATACATGTTTAAAAAAAATCACTTGAGTCATCCTTTGTCTTTCTACTGCTACATTAATTGAATTTCTGCCCTCGCAACAACGTAAAGCCTGGATGTAATGCTAACAAACAATAAGTCATGCATGCTACTTTAAGGAAAGTCTTCGTTTTTATTATTGTTTTGTCAACTTTTCACTGTTATTAATATCGTCGTCATTAAATGCGTTGTTCGATTTTGTAAGCATCCTTATCTCGACTACAAAAATGCGCAGCAACGACAGTCATGCATGCTATGGCAGGGATTTTATCTGCTAACATAACATATTTATTATAACATGACGATATAGTTTGTGAACGATTTAGCCTGTTAATCTCTCTGATGGATTATTACGGTAGTTGAAGCTAATTACTGTGTACTACCTCCTCGAAAGCGTTTAACTGCTTCCTTGTGAGGAGGCTTCAGGCAAAATTAAGTTTGACTTGACCTTGGTTGATATATGTCGTTATTAGGCCATTGTGAATCTGTCAGTGTTGAGTATGTGACACGTCATGACATGAATGACACACTGAAGTATTCACAAGTAAACGTCAACGTGACGGTCTAGATTACCATTAATCAAACCGCATAACAGTATGAGAATTGCCAGATTCTGAATTATGTGAGAAGTTACTTCGCTTAAAAGTAAATTGGTTCCTCAATGCTGATTGATTCAGTAAATAAGATTTAATTAAAGCGATAAATTTAAATGATCAATTGAAGTGTTTTCATCTCCATTTACACTAAATATTAAGAGCCACTATTACTGTTACTTAAAATGGATCAAATAATCAATAGTCGTCAAAATATGTCGTCATAAAGAAATGGTAGCGCAATAAAAAATGTAAACAGGAGTGTAGTCCAAAATCACATGCAAATTTTACAGGAACCCAACAGAACAGTCTTTACCACTTCTAACTGTGCATCTCTACCAACGCATGACGAGGACGACTACCTTGAGTCTATAAAGTGTCAAAATTGTTGTTGGGCACATCTGTACATGCTTATTAGGATTTAGTAACCACAAAGTAAAATTAAGAATGTTATCAGGTGAAGGTTTTAAGCGTACAAGAAAGTTATAGCTATATTGACTGCGGTTGCTTTTTGAAAACACAGTTGAGAGAGCTCTTTATGTTCATGTTGGCGAAATTCCCGATTGGTTAAATGCCTCTACTGATTCCTGAGCATTTATTTTGCAAAAACAAAACGCTAAATTCATCTTCCTTACACGAGTTATCATGGAAAGGTTAGGTTTCTATGTATTCGTCCAAAGTTCGTTCGGTGTGTATCTGACTGATACCTTTCCAACTGTAGTACACAACACAGATTTGTTGTAACTGCACGATAGCACGATGCCTTTAAGGACCCAACATTCTGATGTAATACAAGTTATAATTTAGTCGTCCCTGGTCCATACGCAAACCTCGTCCTCCAGTTTCAACGAAGTATAATGTAGGAAGTCATTTATGAGCGTAATTAATGGAACTGTCATCTTTATCTCCCCCATTACATCATGCTCCGACTCACCGGATTCACTACTAAACGTGTGGTGATAAAAATGTGATGTGAACTAGAAGCATAATTAAATAATCATAATTCATTGAACAGACCGATACGTGGCACTCCAATGCGCCTGGTGTTGAATTCATGTATCAAGCAAACAGAAATCATGTATTTGGTGGATTTGGATTAAAAAATTTTAAAATGAAAAGTAGCTTTAGCTTAACTAAATATGAAACTTCAATATGCACTTGTTTTAATTATAATCTCGTGGTCGTGACTACTCGTGAGCTTAATATGTTCGCTTTTAAGAGTGTTTAAGAATGTGTAGTTATGTAGTTAAATTTAACTACCGTTTTAATGTTATTGTGTTGTAAGATGCTCACTTGTATACCCTTTCAACGTAACAGGTTACGCGTTTGACCTATGACACAAGTCAACTTAAATAAACCATTTGGTAAAAAGTTATAAGAAATTAACCATCTGTTGTATGAAACTTTTTTTTCAGACCGTATTAATTAGATGAAGCAGCGTATGTAATGATAATGCGTTGATAATGATACACAATTTAAACATGCATAACGATCTGTCGGTTCCTTGTCACGTGTGTCTCATAATTAGCTGTAATACCAGCTTGACGTCATTTCTATTTATACCTGCCTGCGATAAATACTTTATGAATTGCGTACAACAAGGTATAGATCCTACCTGTCATTTACAATGTGATTAATTATGTATAGTTTTAATTGTAAAGCACGATTGCATTATCTGGTTAAAAAGGGTTTATATTACAACGATTGTTCCATAATCCATCAATTGGTTGTTAGGCGACTTGACTTATTTTCTGGCGTAGTTTTTATAGTTGGATACAGGCAAAGACACTTTCTAATTTACTGTTTTAAAAGTGTTAGGGTTCGAAAGGGAAATCGTTACCAGTAAAATCTCTTTTTAATACGATTCTTTAACAAGTAAGCAGGTTTGTATGAGGAGGGACAAAGAGGGGATGATTCTATCCTGTAATGTATTGAGGTTCCACCCCTCCCTATCCTTCTAATGTAAAATCGTCCAAACTTTGGGGGATTTGAACCCTCCATCCCCCCAGTTCCGTCAGCTATGAATCCGGGTACAAAGCTTTTCTATTTTTTAACACAAATACTAACCTTTATTTAATTGCTGCTAATCGATATCAAACTTTATCGAGTAAAAATATTTTTACGGCCGTGATTTTTTTGTCATTTACCATAATATCATAACAACAGGCCTTAGCAGTTTGTAGATAGATGACAGCTCAAACCTTTCCCTCGTATCGTACGTCGAGAATGCTAAATATGTCATGTCAAATAAGTGTTTAATTATGCAGTGTAATAGTAGTGCCATAACTGCGGAGTTCGCCAAAAGTTATTGTCATTATGTTATAATTATGATACTGCGACAAGTGCGACTGTAATAAATAATAATAATGAGGATATTAGGTTAGCTGTTTGATAGCTTAGAGCTTAGAAATATACTCTCTCATATTTACACTAATAAAGGGAAACTAACTCGCAATTAGCAAACTATGCTTTTGTACTGATATTTACTCAAATAAATTATCGAGGATTACATATCTTACAAGGAGTGGTCATGAATAAAATAATTTACGATGAACTCTATACATGGTGGATATACAAGAAACATTTAATTTGTATGTAATTTACTAAATTTACATTTCGTTTAAAAGGGTTGCTTTCTTCAGCGCAGAGATGCCGTGTTTTTTTGAAAAACAAACTGGATAGCATTTAGCAAATGGGGCAATGCAATGCATCATCAGTTAAATTGCCGACAGTTTGCTACAGCGAGGTATTGTAAATGGCAACTTAATTTAAGAGATACACAGCTTTTATCAATCTAGATTTTCGACAAGACAGTTTAATCTTTATCAGGCTTAACGTTTTATAGTTATCTCTCTAAAGTTAAGTTTTTATCACACGCGGAGATATATGGTTTACGCTAGGGTCGGAAAGTTGTTGACGACTGATGACTATGGCGGCTTCGATTATGATTATTAAGATACCAAATGAAAGCGTACGTTGTACACTGCCATATTTAAAAATTAATTATTACATGTTTTTTGTATTCTGCGTATTTACGTTTTCCTTTGATTTCATCTCGTTATAAATTTACATGTAAATTGATAACACCTTGATTATTTATCAACGATACACCATCATCATCGTTGTGAACTTAAGCTATGCTCAATATATAAAATAGCTGATTGTGAATCTAGTTGACAGTTAGTATCCAACAACGCAGTAAAATTTACTTTGACATATATATAGTTATACCCATATACAAGTAGTAATCAACTCGAAGCGGCAAGTGATGTATTGACATATTGATAATGGTAAATGCTGAATGTAAACACGATTTAAGTTTACCACCATTAGCATCCATGGTTGTAAAATGTAATAGAATATATGAAATAGGTTTTATTTTACGACTCTTTACAAGCTTTGGGAAAGGTACCGTTTTGTTGGAGCGAGCTGTCGTCAACAGTCAATTGGACTGCGCTGTGCTGCCGCCGCCAGTGACGCCGCTGTAAGTGGTCTTACCATTAGTTGTGAAGGGTGACAGTGTTTCAAGGAGGATCTTTTTCAATTTTTGGTTATTTTTATGAGTGCATCCTACGTTAACTAAAAAACGGTGCCTCCTATACTATATATCGTATCACTATCCAACGTTTTTATCGTTCATTCATGAGACAACTTAACTGGAAACTGGTTTTCCTTATTCCTTTCTGATATCATGGCACATTACTGTGTTATGTTATGCTATTACACAGTGCAATGTTTATGAACATACTTTTCTCCGTTTTTTAAGAAAAATGAACGTTGTAGACCAAAGCTGATAATGGATAGATAGATAGTTTATAGTTTTACATGTTGATTCTGACAATAATTCAAAAGAAACAGAGTGCTCTGTTTTTTCTCAGTCAGAATCATTTGACTTCATATTATTTGTATTGTATCTTGTCGTGAGTGTGTGCATTTGTGCTATCTCTCTTTTTTGCGAACTTCCGTCATGTGAGCATGCGACTGACACAGGATAAATGAATAAATAAGTAACATATAAATAAGATATAACACTTCAATAGTGCACGTAGACACACGTATTTTTTATGCAGATATTAACCTTTTGTTTTAGATGCTCAGTGTTCCTGACGCTGCCATAATTTTTCCAGTCACAACAGACGGTTGCTTTGCAAAAGATATTGTTTTTCCCAAAAGATCGCATCTTCCCCAACAAAGAACCTCGTCGTATTTTTCTCTTTGATCTTCTTCAAATCAATACGTTTACATTATTTGCTCACGTCATCATGTGAATTCACGTATTAAATGTTTTCATTTTGTGCAAAAATATTCTCTTTGGAAACGTACATATCAATGTAGCTCTCTCTCTAGTTTATTCCATCTCCGTTTTGTATTATAACCTGCGTCACGTTGTCTATTAAATTGTTTTCTCCCTTCGATATAAAATCACGTTAAGGTTCAACGGTTCCTTAGATGTGGATATCCCACGAGCTGGTGAGTCTGAAAGAAAAAAAATTGTATTTGTGATTCTTATGAGTTGCGACATTTCTTGCTTGGAATATTCGTCAAAATCACCTTTTTGTCCTATTCACGTGTGCAGTTCTTGTGCGTACACATGAGTAACAACATCTTGTAAACCTATCTTTGATGTGAAATCATCTTGCCCGTTTGTGTACAAATAAAGTGGGACCAGCAAGTAAATTGCTCGTAGGTGTAACGGTACTACATGTGTTTGTGTAGGTCTCAGTCAGTATCTCATCTCAAGTGTGTGTTATATTTGCACCGATGTGAGTCCACGATTTTGCAATTTTCGGTGTCATCTGCACAAGTGTACCGTGTTGATTCGGTAAGAACGATAAATTTAACCTTTTTACGTTCACTTGCTTATACTCCTTAAAACGATATAGGTCTATCTCTGTTGGAAACTTACCATTTACCTGCTGGCAAAGCAATGTGATGTGGGGTAGCGTGGAACTGAGTTTCCAACTGCGTTCCTAGTGTTCTACGAGAGGAACACTGTAATATCGATTGGAATATTTGGAATACTTAATGGGAATAGCGTCGTCTTCAAGACTAATATAAATCTGATTTCGTTTAAATTTATGTGTTTAAGCGGAAATTTCGTGGCATGCTCCTCGAAACATAAATATGGAAATCAGAATTCGCACAATTTTCTTGTTCATTATGAATTCGACGTAGTTTCACAGGCTACATCTTTGGCTCCTGTCTTCCACTAAATTACACACTACTGTATCAAAAGCTGTACAATAATTTAATAAAACACTATACAGCCAGTCTTTTCATAACAATGCTGATTTCAGCATGAATTGAGCACGCATATCATCATTATATATGAATCGTCAGTAATTGACTTGAAAGGAATTGAAATAGGGAGAATTGAAAAGTGTAGATATGTAGCACTACGAACAGAAAATCAGAAAATCGTTACTCAGCCTGTCATTGTTAGTAAAACGACCTCCTATGTTTAAAAATAAATTTTTAGAAAATCAAATTAAATACGCTCCAGTTTATTTTTATGCGCTTATTTTAAGTACAAGCGTTGTTAATTACCCTTGCGTCACAAGCGCTGTACATGCGTCACAGAACAGTCATGTTTTGGTTTATATTGTATTTCCATAATATTATGTTTGTTTTGTGTGGTATAGTGTCGTATACCTGTAATTTTTTTTTACACAAATGTGGGTCTTCCTTACCTCACAAATTGTTATGTCACTTATTACGATGGCAATTGGGTTGCCATATTGCCAATTAATGACTGGTATAAGATATAGTATTGGTCTAAATTTTGTTCCAATCCCAAAATACCATGAAATTTGGAAGAAGTACCAACATCTATTTATATTAGATTAAAAGTTAACCGAATTCATAGAGCTATCAAAAGTTTGCTGGGTAACATCAATTGTTGGCAAAGTGTGCACACATCTGTTTTTCTCCATTTCAAAGGGAAATATCACCATCCAGCTGCGTAACGTAAGCTAAAAATATAGTGAACTATATCGGCTCACTTCATACTGTTGAAGTCTCAATTAGCCCCAAATGGACAGATTCGCCATTTAATCTGCTTTTTTCAAGAAACTTTCTAGCCGTTCAAGTGGCAGAAAGTGCTTAATGACAATTTTTTCTGGTGTACACAAATATAACACCACCATGACCGTGTGAAAAATTTTGGTCGCGTATACTACAAGGTTTTGTTAAATTATTCCTCGTCAAATGGCACAGCTGCATATAACATTAAAATGAATGACTGCCACATCCAAGCCAATAGCGTCCATATGCGGAAAGCGGAGTGTATCAACATTTTCTTTCATTTACATTGCCACAACCTTATATTTATTTACATGCATGGTGTTGATGTTCTGCTACGTTTTGATGCCAAACTTCTCTGTGTCATCACAAAGTATTCCTTGATCATTTTTTGCATCACTAAACAATATCACAAGATTCGTGTCAGTGTACATTTGAGCCACTGCAAGATGTTTTTATATCGACTAAAACAGTCTTGTATGAAATCTTGGATCTTTTCGATTTATCCTTCTTGCTCATCTACAGCTCAGCGTTCAATGTATAATTCTTTGAAATGACACATTAGAGTCTTTAATATCGAGAACAGTGCTATTTTGCATGTAAAATATATAATGACGTCTTCCAACGCTTCCAAATGTATGAAAACAGGGAAAGGGAAGCTTTGATGGCCGGATGTTGCAATGGCAATAGGAATATGATTTACAATACTTTACGTTACCCCACAAAACTCTAAAATGAATATATTTTTAATATTTTTTTTATAAATAGTATTGCATTGGAAAAAATTGAACACAAAGACTTTAAATTTGCAAAAACAACTTTTGAGAGTATAACACAATTTTTTTTAAATGTGTTAGACAAAAGATTTTTTTTTAACTTTCAACTTTAAATCTTTAAAAGTATTTAACTGCATATTTCCAAAACCATCGTGCTTATATAGATAACGTGCAATTAGTTATGCTCGTCGTATAAGTTCCAATTTCCCATGACGTCGACGTGTTGTTTGTGGGTTATAGGTGGATGAACAACGCAACCCATCTGGAGTATTAGGCAAAAGTACCAAGTTTTTGTTCGTTTTAACATAAGAATTTAAATACATAATGAAAGATAAAATTAGTTAAGGTAAAATTATAAGATAACGCCAAATGTTATGTAATTTTTCAAAATTGCTATCAGGTTCGTTCGATTAAACCCACTTACAAGCACAATAACAACTTGTTTGTTTTAATGAGGTGCATTTGTTATTATTACTTATGGTTAAGCAGTCAGACATTCTGAGCTGGAATCCATAAATTGAAAGAAAACTTTTTACAACGCTTCTCACCACCTTCATATTTATTAAAACAGAACATGTGCATATTCACTTAAATCAGCATATATACATATTCTCACAGTACCAAAATAGATTTTCCATGGCATAGCACAACCACCACATTGATAAGGTCTATAAAACTCAAAATAATTAAGTATTTACTATGGTAATGTGTGTGGTTGATCATTTAGGCGTATATTGTTGAAATTGATTGCGAATTGTAGTTGGCATAACTATAACTTCAAGGTTGACGCCCAGGGCATGTATGTACTGGATTAGTGGGAAGTTAAAGTGGTTCGCGTTATTGGCTAATTCTATCATTTGATAGAACAAAATGATCAAATTTTAGCCATGAACTTATAAATTTAAAATTTTACAAAAATTATGTTTAAGATTGTTGCGTCGCAGCCGTTTTCTTCCGAGCCTGATTTCTCTCGGTTGTCATTATCTTCCGAAACTCTTGAAACAATTTTATATCCAATAAGTGCATTTGTTAAACTTACCTATTGCAGATTGGGAAAATATATGTCGCAGTTAATTGTTTTGTCTCATTCATAACCACTACTTCTCTTACTGATCTTTTATTTTCTCCACCATCTTTTGATACATTACCTTTTTACTACAACGGGATGTGTTTAATTTACATAAATAGCAAGTTCGACATTTTATATTGATTTAAAAACTGGAAAAAAAAATTAGTTTTCAATATTGACTTCTTGGACGGAGAATCGTTTGGGGGAAAGTGATACACTTTTAAGAAAATATCGGGGGATACGAGGTTCTGGATGTAAAAGTCCGGTATCGCAAATTTTAAACAGTTATACGTTGTGAGGATTGCAACAATACATCATTCTTTGCTAGATATTTGCATTCAACTGCGCACAACCAACTTATATTGCATTACACTGCATAATGAAGTCCCAGAATCTCTGTTACCTAGAATTTTCTGATTAAACAATAGAAGTAAATGTTCCCCGATACCTATTTAGTTTTCCTAGAAACTACTTTTCTTCATAATTTTAATAAGGCAATAAATCAGTCCACTCTTGTTTCTTTGTAGATTTGACAGGACACGTCAATCTCTTAATGTTTACGCTAAAACTCAAATAAATATACGACGACGTCACTCTGTACCTTCCTTTCATTCTTAAACATTAAAGTTTATATATCATGTAAAGAATTGGGATTTGTTATATAGCTAACTTACAACAGCCCTGTTTAAATCATATTCACAATTTTTTAACTCCATGCACATCCACGGATAGGAAAGTTTCAGTTTAAATGTAACCGGTACTGGAAGCAGTCGAAGGTTTTGGAGATCTTGGTTACCAGATTTTTTTAACAAGAGACTTTGTGTAGCTACCGCAGTAATTTTTATCTTTATTAATTAAAGTTCATTTTGTTTGTTCAATTAATTTTGTTCATTTCTATTTTAATAGGTTTTACAAATTTATATTGTGCGCTGCTGTTATATACGAAATAAGCTATTCATAACAATTCGAATTTGAAACAATTTCACTTGTTGAAAATCACGGTAAATCACTTAAATCAAACTACATTATATATACATAAAGATTTGCGCTCAAATTTCATAATTTGTCTATAATTATCGATCGAAATCCCCTGGTTTCACATTAAGACTCCAATTTTGTGATAGGGCAACATTAGTATTAGTAAATATACTAACAAGTAACAATGCAAGAATTCCGTTTTCCTCTATTGTCCATTTTCATTATCCATGCGGTTACTTAGGTAACATTCATTATTTTAAATTGCACGTAATAGTTTTGAAAGCTGAGCCCAACCAACAGTGCATTCTCATCGTTTTACAAAATTACAGCGTATTATATAGTATTATATAGTCGGTAAATTTTAAATATCTCGAACAAAAACATGATAGGATATTATTGTATTATGCATGTTCTCGAATTGGCACATTACCTTTTTCTTTTATCGAAAACTGATTTAAGGTATTCAAATCATATTCATATTGAATTAGATTATCACATGTATGCATGATTAGATGTAATAAAGGATGTGTATGGTAATAAACAACGCCAAATGTATTATAACTACATCATTATGGTGTTGAGTTACGCAACTAATTGCCTTTGTTGTTGACGCGATATTCAATAGAAAATATACACTTATAACTTAATCTTATTTTTGTTTTTTTATATTTTTTAGATTTTACTCATCGGTTACCTTAACGTAACTGAGTGAGAACGTCTTCCATTACAATATTACCAATCCCAACCCCAAGAAAGCTGATACAAGTGGCACGGAGGGCTGAAAATTACTTTATATTTTTTACTACGTCGTATACCAGTTACAAATAGTACTTTTGTAGAAAATTGATCCAAAACAACTTGAATCAAAGTTTGCGGTTTCAAAACACACTAGCACTACAACAAGTAAAATTGGACTACTTTATAATTTAAAGGAGTTTTACCCAGCATGACATATTCCACAATTTAACTGTTGTAGATCTCATAACACATTCAGCATTTTCTTTTTTTATTTCTACCACACAAGACAAAACTCTGTTTATCGTCATCGTCATTTTAGTTAACAACTTTTGAAGTGCCTTCAACGGAAAAAATGAGTCTGAGAAAAATACGACGTCGACTGTCACATACCTTTCGCTTTACTCATGACGGTTCCTTGTCAGAGCTTGCAGAGCATCTTACAATAGATGAGGATGGAAACCGTCAATATTTAACGATAACTGATAATGGGGAGGCACGGGAAAATGGTAAGCAATTACACAAAACCTTTTTGATGCATGAAGTTAATTAATTCCCATAATAAAGAAAGGAAACGAATGAACTCGCATCGACCGTGGCAGTTGGCAGAAGCACGCACGGATGCCATGCTTCAATAATTTCTTCACCCTTTTTATTTTTGTACTTGCAGGAAGCCGGTCTCATTCCAAATCAAATTTCCTTAATTATGGAAGAAAATTCTCTCTTACGAATTCCAGAGTCTCAGAGCCCAACTGCCGTCCAGGTAAAGACTTTTAAAACCCTTACTAAGTTTCATTGGTAGTGATGTTGCCAGAATGCAAAAGTAGCTGAATCTTACATAACGCTGCTACTACTGCCAGTTACGTTATTATGACATATTTAAAGTTACATGCACATATTGTAGAAGTTTTAGCAAGCCGTCATTGTAAAACACTCGTTTTACTTCATTCATAAACGCATAAAAGCTTAAGGCATTTGTAGTGTAGGCATCTTTTTGAACTGACTAAACTGGAGTTGGAGTACCCATCTAGAATAGGAGATATTGGTTATTAAACATTTACTTTTGCACAACGCAACTGTTCTTTATTGCTGCTGTCTTGTACACGTTAAATATGATAATGCCTTTTGATTATTATTTATTATAAACACATTGTGCATGATGTCAAGCTGGAAAACAAACTCGGGGTTTCATAAAGATTTTATACCAATGAGATTCTATGTATAGACTGTCCCCTATGTCGCATTACGTCTAGCCATGATCCGAAATTGTGTGTATAGCGTGGCAGCCGGTGTAACCTCCTAGGTGTTTGGATCTCCCCCATAATGTTTATCGTCCTGAAATTTAAATGCTTTCGGTCGAAGTTACTTGGTTTTTGTTTTCAGGTGTATTGACACCAGTTGTAAAATACGATTGTTTTATAACTAACGACAATTTTCACTATTAATGTGGGGATGGCGGTATGGTATCACATTATTTCTGAATTTTGTCTATCTGTCTGTTGTTAGGTCTTATTGAATCTACGAAATATTTCTGAAAATCACTACCCTTCAACTCACACACTTATTGCTATGTAACAAAGTCCTGATAAAAGATACTCAGAAATGTGTAACCGTTTTTCGGTTAGGATATTCCAATTCCAAAATGATGATTCTCTACTGACAAGGAGTTACCATTAGTGTGGAATATATTTTGCTGACAAATTTTTGTCTGCGGAACGTATCAGGTTGTTTTAAATGACTAGATGAAAAATTATACTATGTTCAATGGAAAAGCAAATATTTATCCCAATGCCAAGTCTGATAATTAAACTGTTCTGTCCCAGAACAATTACAATCGGTACAGGATGTGAAATAGCGCATCAAAAATACGAAGGGATCGTACATTAACCAGCGACAAGAATTATTAAAGTTATGAAACGCAGGTTGAATTCAAAAATGCAAAATAAATCGTGCTTCCCACTTTCTATTACCCAGTGCTGTTCGTTATTTGGCAGCAGAAATACTTTTCCCTCGATCTTAAATTAAGTTCTTCAGTGATATCAGGATCTGGGTATCTCCTCCTGATTGTTTCTCACTTTGTATAGATCCCCAACTTACTTTCCCACGTTTATACATTGAAAATGTTTGTTACACTATGAAACTATTCAGAGAACTACTTCTTTCACGAAACTTCTTGCATGTCTGCACAAATTCATAATGGCGTGTTTTTGGTACAGTCAGTAGTAGTTAGTTCACAAGTTTATGAAAAGAAATTGTCCAGAGGAAGAACTGTTGATTAGGATGATAAATAAATAAATATTATGCCCACTTGCCATAGGTGTAGTAATATAAAATAAAACGGCAGACATACTAAATAAAGTTCATGGAGCATGGAGGGAGCAAGCAAAAACAACTTTCTTTATCAAACACTCATACTGGCTTAATCAACGTATCATCATAACTAGAGTTAATATAAATATGTTTTCTCATATTTTGTTGGTTCAAGCGATGGAGTTCATGTTTACTACATGGGTATATAATGATATTTTAAGCATTTTGTAAACCCCATATATTTTTCTTCAATTTTTTTACATATTCTGAGGTTTAAGTGCAGGCGCGCAAATAAAAAAACAAATTCACTGTAACTAGGTAGGTCGAAATATTTTTATCTGCACATTTCAACTGTAAACTTTAACTCTAGAGGTAAACTACATATTTTACATCAAATCGTTTAATCGGCACATATTTTTGGTTTAAAATAAAATATAATTTTATCCATCTATTTCAATTTGAACGGCCCATTTTGATTATTTGTCCACATTTCTTGTATGAATCCTATTATGACTGCATATTTCAAATATAAAAATACGTATGCACATATTTTCCCGTTTTCAAATGCCTAAATATTTTAGGGGTTTTAGCCACATAATAATATCTACTTTCATCATATGTATCATGATATCATGCTAGAATGAAATTATTAGAAATGAAAAGGAAGCGCAGAACACGAGTAGTTGCTTTCTGGATAGACGTTAAAGCATACATGGTGTAATGAAATTTTTAAGCCTTTTCTTTCTCTCACAGACACACTACTTGATACTTGCTTTCAGATTTTATGAGCATATTAATTTGTACTTGGATGGAGATGAATTTTGCGTCCAACGGCAAGAAACTTATTGGACAAGAAAACTTACGATTAAACACGTATGTGGACGCTTACAGCTTGAAGCTGAGAATGGAGATAGGAAAGCAAATGGTTATGGCGACTGGTGAACATACATTAAAACACTTGGCTTGCTATCCCAATCCCGAAAAGAGAAGTAGTCTACTGTTTGCGAGATACCTAGTCCTATTCCCGTACTAGTAACCTAAAACTCCCTTTGCATTATAACAGAAAATTGCATTTCAGGTTATTATTATCACGCTACAAAAACAGAAACGATTGTCATTCAGTTGTAGATGTAGGGGACTTTAACAATGAAACTTGACTGTTGTAAAGTTTATAGAGCGTTTTAATGGTGCACGTATGTATGTATGGATCTTTTTTGTCGCTTTCCTTGTTCCTCGCCAATAAACTGCTTGTTTCACAAGATCCTTTCTAAGTCTGTGGCCTCCGTACTATGTTGTCTGAGGTTACCAAAAATAGAGAGACACGAAAATGCAATATTCTGGGATAGATGTTGTAATAACACTAAAAGTAGCTCTGCGTCTGAGAGAATCCCACAGAAGCGTTTGGGAAAAAAGATTCTTTTTATTTGAAAATCGAGTTTTGTTGTGATTATTATCATTTCTTTCGTTTAGTTGAACTACATAATTTACACGAGATTGGCGGCAGGGAACGTGTACACCACGATGCAGAGTTTAACCCACGACGACATACGGGGAATGTTCAAAGCTGAGCATGGAGCATGATGATGTTGGTTTGCATGCATTAAAATAAAATTATGACGTGGTGGAAAACACTCTGACTAGTAATGTTTTAGCCGTGCTCGTCCGACTGTCCGACTGATTGCACGATCCTGCCACTCCTTTTGTGCTTTGACGGTAGTCTGCGAAATTTGGCACAGTCACAGGAAGAGAGGAAGTGGTCAATGTTTATTTTTACTCAAATATTAATTGCATGCTATATGTAATGTAACAAAGCAATTTTACAAGCATATTTGCCTGTTTCAACGTTTCGAAGAATTTAATGCTTCGGTTAGCAAAATTTAAAAGCCACATTTGATATAACTATTTAGTGTGGAGTTAGTAGCTGTGGCATAACGATGCTAACGTATCGTATCGTTGAGATCTATTGAGCAAATTCAAAAATCTGAAATTTAAATTTTCGGGGCAATGGAGGTACTGTGTACATACAAACAAAATCAATTACTGACACCAGGTGTCTGTCAGTTCCCCACATTGTTTGTCCTCTGGGGTAATAGGTAATAGACTAGTTATCGTTTGACAGTGATTAGTAATTACACACTTCAATAGCATATCGCGTTAAACTTGCAACAATTAGATGCCTAGTGCACTTTCAGCTGCGCTGTTATCCACTGTTGCATCAATTACCCCGGATAATTTTTCTACGTGTGTATGCAAAGTTACGTCGCTTTTCTCCATGCCCTGATTCTGACAATAGAGAAGCTATCAAACATGCCACATATATGAGTCTACGAGTATACCTACAAGTACCCTTACCGAAGAAGTCATGTGAAACATCAAATCAACGCATAGAAGACTTGCCACGTTTAGTGCACATTTTTTCCAAATTCTGCAGGTCTTATTATGCAGACCGAAACGTGCATGCCAAGAAGTGATATCTCCGCAGTTCCAGTTGACTTTTCTGCGGGGCCGGGGTGAAGTGAAGAACTTTGTAGCTTTATCTCTTCTCTTGAATACCAAGTGTGGCTCACCCGCAGGATGTGAAGTGATGATGGCTAGTTTGATAAAAACACACTTGCAGTCACAACAACCTCTCTGCGTTTTAATAATATGCATCACATTTTCATGTTATGCTCATGTATACTTGTGTAGGAGTGTGAAAATGTAAAAAAAAACTGCATAATAATGCACAAAAAGTTTTGTTCACATATGCTTGCTGTTTAGCTGGCCCACAGCTCTAACTTTCTACCATTTTCGTCCTATCTTTGCTGATTTTTCGTAGTGTTCACTCTCTGTTCACAAAAAAAACGTAAAACGACGACGGTAATATTATTCTCAAATATTCTCATATATCGCTCAATTTACATTTCAGCCATAAATGGATTTGTGCAGTGGGAGATAAACTATAGAAAACATCCTACACAACAACGTAAACGTAGCGTAAGACGAGATGAAATCATAATGTGAAATGTAAAACGATTGCCTATTTTGGTAGTGACGATCAAACGGCAGAGTCATGATAACAGCAGCAGCAGCATGTGTGTTCAGTTTTTCTAGCAAAAAAATTTCCAGATGAATACTTATCGACTCGCTTCTCTTGTGTACAACCTATCAAGTTTTAAAGCACTTTTCCTTTCCGCTGGCCTAATTTCTGCATCCACTCTTGGGTTCCAACTTGACTTTGACGGTCGGTTCAGCCACGTTAAAGGAAAGATTATTTGAATGATGTGATGCTGATGTGGATCATATAGTATTGGTTGTGTACGGTGTTAAAAGCATCTCCATTCCCATGGTGTATTTTTGCCATACAGGAGCTCTGCAAAAGGATGTAGAAAAGCCATTTATTTTTTCACATTTGTGATGATTGTCATTATATGGCTATAATATAAGGCACGTTAACTGAGAAGAGGCAAGCGAACAACAAAACAGTTATTACCGAAAAACAACATGCATAATGCATGTCATTATGCTCACAGTAAAAAACCAAAAGCATTTTCATTTGGCTTATCCACTCCAGTGTGCATATAATCTACCTTCAGTTTTCCGATTGAGTACTACCATAAAAGGAGGTTTTGTGCGTGTGTTGCATGGTTTCTTATAGGAAATTGGAATGACAATGGTACTGTATTGTAGATTCCGTCCGAGTTAGACAAGCTTGCATACATGTAATGGAATAGACAACTGGTAACGAGCTCATGTGTGTGCTTCACGGAGAGAGAAAAGACGGCTTAATGCTATTACAACAGCAAACTTCTTTTATCCTTCCTTTCTTTTCACTGCTCTTTCTCTACTCCATTTTCTCTGAATTTTGTTCAATACGGGCTTTACGTGTGGACAGGCAGGCAGAAGTGCTCGAGTTAGCGCAAGTTTTGTTTCACAAGCTTATCTATCCATCCATCTCATGATGGTATTGAACGACCGGGTAGTCTGGGAGTTAGTGTAATTTTGTTTTATTAGTGTTAGGCCGTCGGTGTTAGACTTGTCAAATTTTACAAGGTTTTGTCCAAATGTCCAAATTGATGCACTGTTAGACATTTACTTCAAGTACATAAAAGTTTGCCAAAATTGGGGGAGACCCTGTAACCCTTGAAGGGGCGTCGAACGTAATTTTTCTTGTTTACATAACACTCAAAGTATCATAGTATAACAATTATCGTGACAATCATTGACGTTCGTTTTGACGATGGGTTTAAGTAGAACATTTATATTTGAAAACATTCTTAAATTATTTTATCTTGTAACATATAGTACCCTAACATCATGGAATCATAAAGTATATCTGAGAATTATGTATGCCAGTTCTGTAAGCTTTTTTCTACATGGAATGCAATGCTATGAATTTCTGCTGGTCGTACATTATGTGCGAAGGTTATATTATTAAGAGGCGAAGTCGCTTTTTGGTTTTACATTGTCTGTCCGCGCGATTACCCAAGAAGATTGGAATTTTGAAATTTTCGGGAGGTTATAGTAGGTCACTGTTGAATATGAACCTCACCTTTTTCTAAGCTCCGGTCAAACCGAAAGTGGTTCTTAAGGTCAAATGCCATTTTAAAAAAATGAGAACCGTGGCTCAAAATTGGTGGAATCATACATAGGTCATACGTATTATGAATATCGAGGTTGGTACTTATCGACCAAAACGTTTAGACAGCAGGAAAGGCCAAAGGTCAATATATATTTCTATATAGCAACTATATATTGCGTCAATGTATAGTTGGATTTTTTGAGAAACCAATAGGAAGTTTAGCACTGTTTTCAGGATGGTGTAAGTTATCATCTCCTCTTGCTGACCAAAAATTATGGAGTCTCGGGTCAACCCAAATGTAATCCTGAAGGTCATATGGCATTTTTTTTTTAAAACGTGGCTTAAAATTGGCGGAATGAAACATTGAACCATGCTTATCGTGCTCTTTCCAACACTATTAAGAATAATAGCGTCAATGCTAATCTTCAAGCCTTATGTTTTGAAACTAATAGGTAATTTGGCATTGTTTTCAGTAGGCGACAGTGGGTCGTCTACGGAAAATCTTCCATGTCAAAGTCTCGAATGGTCATTTCTTAGTTTCATCGTCATTTATATTGCCACGTTTATAACAGGCTAAAGTTAACCCTAACTTTAAAAAAATATTTACAATTGTACTTGAAGATTCATTGTTTAATTCCACACAACTTCGTCTCTTCTTTATGTCCCCGTTGTTAGGATCTATTTCTTGTGAATCGTGCAGTCACACACAACACAAGCACATAAGCTGCTGGTTGTATTGCCAACAACACGGTTCTTCGAGAGAAAAGAATTCCGTATAACGCATTTATAGGTACTATCAACTATTCCAAGTAGAAGACTTTCTCCTGTGTATATTTCGATGTATAACACTTGCATATGTATGCATGGAAGGAGGCGGGTGAGAGCATCCAATGCTACTGACGTAGTTAATATATAATATTACAACTTGCTGTACTCGTACTCTTCCATAGAACCCATGCATGGAAGAGCAGCAGTAGCCGAAGCCAAGTCAACTGTTGAGAAAGTAGGCATTGTTATTATCACGCAAGACATTGTGGAACAAGGCAAGAGGAAGGATGGTTCTCTGGCATAATACGGATACCAAAATACCGTATTCTTCCTACATATAACATCGATGATTTTTAAAATGCCATCGCTAAAAAAATTAATATTTTGGAAGAGCCGAAAGTACTATGCCACTTTTCCTTTTCGGTCAAGGTCACGTGTGTATGTATACGTATTTCCAAGTCCCAACTGAGAGGGTCTCACAAGTTCGATGTTAGCACTTAATAAATAAATAAGGGAACTCCGTAGTAATTGCTTATTGACAGGGTATTTCACTTACATTTATTGACCGTCAAATAGCTAAAAGCAAAGGTACATTAATGGAGGTAAAGTAAGAGACATCCTGTAACACACTCTCTCTCTCTAGTGTAAGTCAATTATGAGCGGATATTCTTTATAGGGAATCCGGTATCAATCTAGTTCCAGTAACCATTGGTATCGCATGCATGCACTGCACTATTCTTTGTTCAAAAAGGGCCATTGTTTGATTGAAGGGGTTTTGCGAAAATATCGTGTTTCAATAATGACGTTGCGTCGCGTTGCTGGTGTATTGTTGTATTATTATGCCACACCACCACCGCCAGTGTGGATATGGTTTATGCTTCCATCAA
The DNA here is from genome assembly GCA_027744055.1 of Callyntrura sp. NNG-2020. Lineage (NCBI taxonomy): Eukaryota > Metazoa > Arthropoda > Collembola > Entomobryomorpha > Paronellidae > Callyntrura > Callyntrura sp. NNG-2020. The sequence goes on from JAHZNE010005591.1 coordinate 26,580, forward strand.
GAAAAAAGCCTGGAAAGCCTTGAAATGTTTTTATTTAGTATGGTTTGGTTAAGCGGTAGTTGGTAAATTGGTGATATGTGTTTGGCTGTGTCGTCGTGGAGCTTTACTTTGCTTTGTTGGTAGATTCACGATTTCAATACACTGCTAAAAGGTCTGTTTTTAGCAGCTTTTTGGTGCTTGATTCAGCTGCTGCTGCTGCACTGTGGTGTGTGCCACCTCTGCTCTAGCTCCACCAAAATTCCAGCTACAAAAGCTCTTGCTTTGCAAAGTTGCTACTGATGATGCTGATGTTATGATACATATAAATAGGAAGCTCTGACACAGAGAGAGAAGCCAGTAAAAGTATGATAGTTTGGGTGAGAGGATGCTTGTAGCTCGTTAGTTGATTGTTGCAACTTTACCATTTGAGTTCAGTTCAGCATTGCTATTGCTACTTTCGCTACAGAGAAGAAAAAACTGCCACTACAACACACAACTGCAATTACACTGTGTGTAAACCACAAGAAAGTGAGAGACGACGAAACACGTTGATATTAATAACTTTTTTGTCGCTTCGTCTTTATTTACTGGGCCGTTTTGGTGTGTATAAATAAGTTATGTTATTCCTAGAAATCGAAACCTGTTTCTAACCAAAACAACAAAAACGGAATGCCATTTTAAAAGTCGGCAAGAGTAGTAGTACATTTTTATATATTTTGTACATGTTATACATGTATTCAGACCCCCGGAACTTGTAAATTTGTACAACAGGAGAAGTTGCACCATTTTGTTTGGAAAGTTTTGCCGGACCAACTTTTTCAAGTGCGGTACGATTAAACATTAAAAAGTGGAAGGGTAGGGGGAAAGATGAGAGAAAATATTTAAGTCCAGTAATAACAATGAACCAGGAAAAGTGCTGTTTGTACAGAAAAGTGAAGACAGCCGCTCTTTTGTATTCCGCATCTCTCGTATCCATCTGTTTTTAACGTTTGTGAGTTTTACTAGTGAAAGTAGCCTGTTTTCCTTTGCCTGTCTGTTTCCCTGTGCTCCCATAATTTCTTGGTTCATCCGTTCCTCACTACTTGCTACTCCAATCACTTTTCCAATATACTTATGTCGAGTTTGAAATAGGATTACTCTCCTACCAGAGCAGCGATCGTGCTGATGTTAATGATGAAAATGATAAGATAATTTTATGCGGTTGGCTGAAAAGTGCCCCCTTTCTCACTGCACTTTTATTGCGCTGTTGCAACAACGCCAGTAGCATCAGCGTATAAACAGACAACTATTATTATTCTATCTTTGGATAGCAGCAGTATTATTGGACCGAGGGGGGCCCAGTTTAGGAAATTCTAATGATGATGATATTCACTCTTTACGTCTTCTCCCTTACACTATAGCTATCATCATTACATTCATTCTCTCTTTTCACCATTTACTGATCTCTCTCGTAACTCCACTTGCTCTTTCTCCCGTAGTAGCACAGTGGTAGTCAGTAGTGATGAGTGAGTGAGTCAAGTCGTACTGTTTTCTCCAAAGGCGAATCTCACACTCTCTCCTTTCCATCCATTTTTTTCCTGGCTCTCTACGGAAACTGTATAAATGTATTATTATGTGTGGCTCCTGCTCTTCCCCCTTTCTTTTTACATTTTTGGAGAGTCTAACATTAGGGTCTACTGAGAGGGGACCAGAAAGAGAAATCGAAAGATAGAGGAAGAGAGAGAGAGCGAGAGAGCAAGAGGGGGGAGGCAAACAAGCTAAAAGGAAACAGAGAGGCTGGGAAAAGAATACTTTATTATTATTGTAACATTTTTAGACGATATAACATTTTTCCTTTGTAGATACATCCACACATTGTGTAACCGTGCTCCCATAGTGATCGTGTGGGTTGATATAGAAAGCTAGTAGTGCTTCTTCACAATCTTTTTCTCTCGCTTCTTTCCCTCCATCTCGCTTTTCATCAGAGTGGCAAAGCCGACTATTCTCTTCAATCTTCATGTAGTAGCTAACTTAATTTTCAAGTGAAAAATGGCTTGACTTTTATTTTCCGTTTTAAATTGATTTGAAAGCGACTAAAAAGGAAGTCTGCAATAGTCGACGACTCATTCCTTCTTGTACGGTTGTAGGTTGTAGTGTGCAGAGTGCTCACTCTTTTCTTCAAGGTAGTCTCACTAGAGCGGAAAGTTTATTTCGCCAAAGATAATCTGACACGACTTGTAATGATTTTCTTGTTTAAATGGCTTGTTTTAAAAGAAATAAACTAACATCAAGGTTATCTACAAACTTCACACAGAGTGTAAAAAACGTGGCATTATGTGACTGTAAGTTAAAAAGTTAAAAATCCTATTTGCTAATGCATTTTTATCAATGCACGGCTTTGGCTGTTCTGTTTTGGAGGATATAAATGGATAGATTTGTAATTATTACTCTTCTTAGATCAACATTTTGACGAGTCTGTCTGCAATTTGTTATCTTAGATGTGTGCCTGTGTGAGTGTGTGAGAGAGTTTCAACTGAGTAGGTTGAAATTTTTTGAAACGCAAGTTAGTGTGCTCTACTGACACTGTCACTATTCACGCTACCACAAATATAACTATACGTAATTATGTATAGTGTGTTCTACTTGTGACGTATACGTTTTTTTTATCACCGCATCCTCTGCACCCTTCACTCCATTGTATACAAAAAAATATAAAAGAACAATTCTTACGAGGAAGGTATCTAGACGACGAGCTTAAGTCTAACACGGACGACGTTCTACATGCTGCGAAGGAAATGTGTTTTTAGTAGATTAGTTCACCGAAAAGTTACTTTATTCAGTCGGACTGTTTCAAGGTCCAACTAGAAACAGCGTACTCGTACTACTTGGCAAATTTGAGAAAAGCGAATTGGACGATTTGCAAAATAGTGTGGTATTTCTGCGGCAATGCAAACTAAATAGTGCGAATTAATGACCAATTAAGCCCAAAAAATAGAAAACCATGAAGCAAAGTTGAGAATTGTACAAAGTGTTTTGAAAAGTGATTACAAAAAAGCATCATTCCATGTTTTTTATCTGTTAGTCTCTGAAAAATGTCAAAATAAAGAAACATAGAGCTCAACCACAATTTTGAATGACGAGGTTTTTAATCTTTAATTTTAGTATTTATATTATTATTATGGGACGGTGGCTCCGTTCATGGGAAGCAAGACAGTGCAGTGGGCTGAATGGACAACAACATAATAATAAGTCAAGCTTGTTTTCTTTATATCTTGTTTGTTGGCAGCAGCAGCAATGTAAATTTTATAAAAAAAAACATGCAGATATGTATACACAAGCATGACTCATAAGTAATTGAATAACATTAGAGGGACGGTTTTTAAATGTACGTATATATCTTAAAAATTAATTGCATTTTTCCTTACGGCGTACTATTCATTCAGTCACACATCAACCAAAACTAGCTTACCTTAGTCCCCCCATTATGCGTATGGTCGTCGGAGACAGCTAAAAGCATAAATCATTAGTACTAATATGGCAAAGTAATGAATTTATACGAATGAAACACTTGAAAATTTTACTTTTAAATAAATCTATATTGGAATTTATGTAGCGACTAGAAGAAGCGAGTATTGAGCAATTACGTCTGTCCATGAAAAAAAAATCCACATAGACGCAGAGAAAAAAACAACTCTCCAAACCAAGGAAAACAGGCATTCATTTTACAATGACCAAAAGTTATCGTATAGACTAAACTCAAGCACAGTCATAATCATAATTACTTACTATATTCATTGGGAATACAGATTTAGCAAACCGTTTGTATTATTAGATTATAGAATGATCTTTTTAAAAATGATGTCAATGAATGAACTTTGCTAGTGTGAAGTAACATGCTCACGTCATGGTACGTTTTACCAATGTTCGAAGAACGTAATGTTGGCGCCGATGCTCTCTGTTGAGAAAATGCATGACGGGAAAATGGTCTTGATCTCTTGAATCAAACAGAGCACAAATATACGTATACAAACATTTTCATTGTGACTAGAGGATAATCAATTTAGGAGATAATTGCGACGAAGAAAAAAGACTAATTGTAGTGCTACTGGAGAGTCTTTCTAGTGCTTGGAGGCATTTAAGTTGTTTTTATTATAATTACCACATTACCTATTCACCTTCACCTTCGTACGTACAATTGTTTGTGGACATGTGGGCTCCACAAGAAACGGGAATACCGCGAAGAATTGAGTGTGGTGCGTTATTTCGTGATCATACATTTAAGCACGCGATTTATTTTCAATGAGTCCGTGGAAATTTGGGGAGAAATAGAAGTTAACTTTTTATGCAGCTCGGAGAACTGATGTGATGTTTTAAATGGGACGATTGAACAGACTACCTCAAGTATTTTGGGATTGCTTTTTAATTAAATAAGTTAAAGAAAAGTCCTTGGAACTGTCATTTTGCAAACATTTTGTGAACGTGTTGTAGTTAAACGGTGGGGTGCCGTCATAATACTGAAAGAATTAGTGTCGTCATCTTCTTAACATCACATCTCAGTGTTACTCATTTTGTTTGTCACTTTTCATCATCACATAAAACATTCCGCATTTGAAAATATGGTATCCCGTCTCGATTCTCTGAACTCTTGGCTGTCCTCACTGTCGTTGAAAATAGGTCATCGTCGTAGAACTAGGAAATCTAGTCGAAATGCCGTTCAACGAAGTAGTAGTACTATGGCAACTAATGACGCATCAGGTTTTTGTAGGAGTACCACATTTCCGACTTTGGGTAAATAAAAAAATTTAATATCGAAAACAGTTCGTTTTAACGATATTGGCTGTAGTAGCAGTAAGTTGTAAGTAGCTGGAGTGCTTTTACTTTTGTAATTTATTAATGGGTGCAGCGAGGTTTGTATTTCAGACTTGTTTCCTGAGTGCGGGTATTGTACATGAATTTTTAATTGGATGCTTGAATTTATGGTATTAGCTCCCGTTGCGGAACATCCACGGATAGGATCTGATGGCGAATCCGAAGAAGCTTCTGCTGCCTCCGACGATCTCACATCTCCAGCTCGTGTCCGTCCTCCACTCGATGTTTCTTACGGAGTAACATTACGTCCAAAAAACTCTCGACGACATTCAGAGGTAATGGAAGATCATGTAAAATTGATAAGTACCTATTTGTTTTTCGTGATTTAAAGTAGCGTATAAAGCTCTCTTTTTTTGCGCGAGCTACCTTTTTGGATGCAAAGATGCTGTAACTACAACGATCGTCTCATTTTTTATTATCAGGTCGACTTATCTCAGGATATTAGCAAACGTTTATCATTACCGGCTGATCTACACATACCCGAATCGTTTTTGGCGAAGCAGGCAGCTTCATTTGCAGTCGTGGAGGCACCTTTGACAAGAGCATCTAGACGACAAAGTCTTTCGGAAATAGGCTTTGGTAGGAGCGAAACTTACGTGAAACTAGATAAACTTGGAGAGGTACTTGTTTACACAACCATGCGCCTCGATGACTTAAATGAAAATTTATATAGTGTTTGTCTTTTGAGTGAACCTATTGAGCTACGCAATTTCCCTTTCCACACGCTTGACTTGCTTCCACAAATATTTGGTTGTAGTGAGTAGTAGTGGTGGGGAGGTTGTATGAATTATATTTTGTGAATGTTTGTGGCTGTTGCATGACTTGATCCCAAAGAATTAATGGGAATATAAATTAATTTGTTTCAGGGAACATATGCAACTGTGTTCAAAGGCCGTTCCCGGCTTACGGAAAGTTTGGTTGCGTTGAAGGAAATCAGATTGGAACATGAGGAAGGTGCTCCATGCACAGCAATAAGAGAAGTCTCGTTGCTAAAGGAACTTCGCCATGCTAATATCGGTAAACTAAGAGTACACAAAATGAAATCATATCTGCGTACTGTGAGCATTACAAATGACAAAATCTTATCACATCTTGGGAAATATTTGCGTCATCAAAGTATAACTTCTTCGGGGATTCTTGTCGTAGTTTAAAATTAATTTCCTTCTTGGTTTTCCCTGTAGTGACACTCCATGATATCGTTCATACTGAAAAATCTCTGACTCTCGTATTTGAGTACTTGGATAGGGATCTTAAACAGTATATGGATAGCTGCGGTGGGGTCCTAAGTATCAATAATGTTAAGGTATATATATTTCATGATGATAAATACCACAGACTGTGTTCTAAATTTGGCATCAAATTTGAACTGTGATGATGAAAAAGAGTTTAATGAGTTTTTATCTCAACAGCTTTTCCTTTTCCAATTGCTGAGAGGTCTCGCATACTGCCATAAAAGAAGAATCTTACACAGAGATTTGAAACCACAAAACCTTTTAATCAACGACCGCGGCGAGCTGAAGGTAGGAGGAAATTATTATTTTGTTAGGGACTTCGACTACGCGATGAACTTGTGTGACAGTACTCCTAGTATAGTCAAACTAATAACTCTTCCTGTTTAATTGAGAAATGAAAAAGCACATACGAAAATCTAAGGATATCTATCAGTGTCTAATTTTCTATTTCGCAGCTTGCTGATTTTGGTCTTGCACGTGCCAAATCCGTTCCTACAAAGACTTATTCAAATGAAGTTGTCACTCTTTGGTATAGACCACCCGACGTGCTCTTGGGTTCTACAGAATATTCCACTCCTATAGATATGTGGTATGCAATAGTTTCAAAGTATATAAGTTATGAAAATAAAGGTGAAAGATAGGATGACATTTTTGTTGACACAACATTTCTTCTTGCCAAATTTTTGAAGGTACACAAATATAAATTACCAAACTGCAGTGTTCTTTGTAAAAAATTAGTTCATGGTCATGATAAATCATATGCTAACCAATAACGGATGTGTTGGTACATTACGTTTTCCATGTAGTACGATGCCAGGGGAAGACTGTCTGCTCAAGAGGCAATGCAACACTCATATTTAAGGAAGTACTGGACTGCTGCTATGCGCCTACCAGATAGTAAGCAAAATACATACATTTAAAAATTGCCTCAGTTTACAGTAGCGTTGCTTGTCTCACAGAAAGACTTATATTTTAATGTTTTTTCAGCTGCTAGTATTTTCACCATCTCTTGGATCCAACTTTCCAAAGACCCTGGTTCCAGGACAGGTGCAACAAACACCAAGAGTCAAGAAAGTCACGGATCCGATAAAAGACACAGTGTGATTCTCTAAACGGAAATGAAAATATATTATAGTTTTAGGATGGGTACTGCATACGATATGAATTCCGTTAACTTTCTCCTTGATAAGCATTATCATGATGGTCGAAGCAGCTTCAAAGTTCTCTCGTCATATCTGTAATCCTCGTGCGTAAGAAAACTAAATTCCTCGTCGACATCGTTGCTCTTTTTGCATTGTAACCATATGAATTAACTAAGTCGTAATACTATTAATAATAATTATAGTTTAGAGAAAATTACATTTTAAAAGAGTACGGTTACTATGATTAATGATTACTATCATTACTATTGTGAAGTCATTTTATATGTAGAACAGAACGAAAGATATAAACTCTTGAGTCTTGCGATTGTGATGCTACACTATATTACTAAACATGTAATACATACGTAGCCCGAACAGGAAATAGACTGCTCCTTTCAATTAATAACTTGTTGTATATTTAAATATTATTCAAGTCCGTAGAAATTAACCATACTAGTTAAAAATAATTATTGTAACTATAATAATCACTAACGTTAGAATCTAGGTTTTATGGTGTATGTACCGAAATAATGTGTAATCAAGTGGATTTAACAAAAAAAAATTCAAATACAGATAACACTACAATCATGTTCATACTATATCCAGATTAGTTTAAGTACATTTTTACACAACAACCACTACTGCAATTATTTCCAATACCGCAGTAAGTAGTGTGGTGATTTACATAAGTTCTTACTCTAGTAGGGAAATGTATAAAAACGAAATTTTAATGGGTTAACAGTTCACTTCCTCAGCTTAACAAAACACAACTACACATTTGACATCCATCATTCTAACACAAAATTGCGTCTTGGTTCCAAGTTCCAATAATATAGCATCGTTGATCAATTTAATAGGTTTTGTATATCGATGTGAGTCCTCCAATCGTGTGTAGATCGCAACTTATTCCAGTCCACTAAAGTAGCGTCCAAACTCCATTAAAGATGTATAAAATGTTCTGGGAAGAACCTCGTTTTTCAGTATCATTTATCTGTTATCATCTGTGACATTAGATTTCAATTTTGTATCCAGTTATTCAACTAAATATCTGACTGATGTTGTAGGTCATGTTTTATATAATACATAAAATTAGTATGTAACTCACAAACCAGGTAAGGTGAAAGGTTCATCACTATGACGCAAGAATGAACTACTATAGAGACAATTTGACTCGCTGTATCCAACTATGTCAACGTTCAACAAATACACCGAATGATTAAAAGCAACGATGCTGACGTGTTTCTATGTAGCCTTTTGAGTCTCCGCGTACAGAGTACTTAGGTGTATTCTATAGTGTTAGATTAAGGGCATTCCGCACAGTCATTGATGATGACTGGTGCTTTCCAAGAATAGATCTTATGACTATATCATCCGATAACGATGTAACTGTACGATCATTGGGAGCACTGCCATTGTAATAACAAGATGAGGCACTAGGCAATGTGTACACAGTGGTTGTGATGAACGTTAAAACATTATTTAGAGTCGTGTGTTATTTTAGTTTTAAAGACATTTTGAAAATACTCTTATGATGACAACGCTGATGATGACACCTTGGCTTCTGCGTGCCCAACCGTTTCCACTAGTTGAAATTGTGTGCATTAAATTGTCTCCAGAGTTATCCATTTTGTCGTGGTATTGAAGGGTCATTACTCTTACCTAACTTGTTAGTCCTGTACAGAGTTTTTTTTTGATTTTATATTTGTATATCTACTTACGCATGTTCAAAATAAAATTATGGTATTGACAAGTCTATATTACGAATGACATTTATAACTTTAACTCAGGCTACAATCTCGTATTTACACAAATGGGAAAATTTGTTTAAAACAAAAAAAACTGTTACAGCCTAACACAGGATGTACAAGCCTATTGAACTTAAATGTTCACAGGTTTCCTCCATTTATGAACTTTCGACATTAATATATAGAAGACCACTGATCGATAGTTCGACCACAAACTACTGAATGATAAGCAGTGATTTTGATGTAAGACTTTTATTTAGGTCGCGGAAATCCTCATGTACATAGCGAAATTCATATTGTTATTAAATGGACAATGCATATACCCATTAGAATGACGGCCACTTTGTACCGTCGTCATATAAAGAAGACATTGCTCAACTGACAGAATTTCCCTTAATCGAAATGATGAAAATTGCATTAAGCCTCACAGAGCAACTTATTATTGTGTAGGATAGGGTAGGGTAAAATGTTTCATAGATTAACTCAGAAACATTCACTCCAATCAATAATAATATACTATCATCTGACTTGTGGTATATGATGACAAAAAAGGTATTAATGTTGGTTATATGCAGTCAGCTTGAGAAGTGTTGGCTAACCATCATTCCGGAGTGTAAATACAGAACCAGTTTTGAAATCGGATTATAATACGAGATTATTTTTTCAAGATTTGAATCTCGGACTCGTAAATACTAACAAAACAAAAGCTAATCATGATTATTTGTGTGCTTTTTCTGAGATTGAATAGTTACGGTGAGTGATGTATTTTATTTGATAAAGATTTTGAATAACATGTTCAACATATAGACGTTATAGTTACGCTACTGTATGAGTGAAAGGTCTAGATCGTAATCAAGAACGAATTCTGTAACATATAAACATTTACTACATATTAAAACCTTTCTAAAAACAACACTCGATAGAGGTAATGTCTGTCTTTAGTTACGGATTGTTATAACTATTGACGGCGAGAATGAATTTTGTTTAAAACAATCAGAGAATGGTATGCGCAAACTGGTAATATGTAATAAATACATGCCATATACAATATCTAAAAACGTAAATATATTATTATTACTATTACAAATTACCTAACCGAAACTTAGTCGAATTGAAATAAAAATTGATCGTTTCATTAAAATTAAAAAAATGAGCCGGTCTTTATTTTCTTTGTCGTTGTATTTAGTAGGTGTATCTTTATTACATTGTTACCGTGTAACATCCAATCACATTTTCAGTTTATCCATGGTCGAAAAGTAATAAAATTGACAACATTTAATAACAATCACTTAGTTTTACATGTTTCATGCATTTTTAACAAAAACACTAACTCTAAATTCTACCATGCTATTAACAAATATGTACTTTTACAACTCATATTTAATATCAGATGAAACTACTGCTGGGAGAGCATATTTGTAAACCCCTATGTTATCCTTAACCCATTAAGTGGTATTTACGAGATTTCCCTTCCTCGTGAAAGTGTTCTAGTGCTCTGTACAATACTTAAAATAATGTGTCGTAAAATCTAAAAAAGAGTAATCTCTCTTCCATCAATAAACAAAACAAAATAAAGGCGACATTGCTATAAATTGCTCACGTGTCGTAATTTATTGCTTGTGTTTAAAGTGCTTGTAGTGCAGAGCAAAACACCGGACCAATCTGGACTTTCTTATGGTAACCATTCAGCATCATTTTCCTCTACTTTGGCATTCTTCAAAAGTTCATTTAAATCTTTCACGGATGTGGGTACTTTTTGGTTTTGCTTATCACCGAAAGTTTCTACAATATCCCCAGTCACATCTGCCGCTTTAGAAATTCCTGACCCAAGAACGTCACCAGCTAAACACATAGAAACATTCAATGAATTATACGTAGATCAGCAGTGCAACACCAAAGGCATGATTACACCCCATTTCCCTCAAGGAAATCAAGAATAATTTATAATTTCTCACCTTTTTCCAATCCAGATCCGACAGCTCCTCCAATCTCAATGTCAAATTTACAAAGTTAAAGTTAGTTAAACTGCATTCCATTTTGACGAAGCAAATTTATGTGTTTGCATGTTAAAGCAGTAAATATACACTTACCTTCTTTACAACTCCAGCAACATTTTTGGCAGAAAATGTTTTGTCGTCAATCTTCACGTTTAGACTGGTGTCTTCTTGGCTTCTACAATTTGCCTGGTCCTGTTACAGTGGAAACAAAGTTTTTATGATATTCTATTTAAGTTCGTAAGAGCATATATTTTAATCGATTTCCCACACCAACAAACAGATAAAAGGTACAAAACGTTGACAGAGAACGATTGTGCTAAATATTTATTTACTAGTTGAACATGACGAACTCCGCCGCAAGCCATTAATTAATCGCCATATACGCATGACCATTGGAAAAATGAACTATGAATTAGTTGTAAAATGGTTATGTATAAACGTTACTTACAACGATGCTGAAGTCATCAGGGTCAACGCCTTCCTCCTCCAACTTTTGACGAAGCTGCAATATTAACATTAATATATATATTTATGCCAACTTTCAGATGCTCATTGCTCAACCAGTTTCTTGCAAAAGCAACCGTCTCACAAATGGGGCATTTTGAGACAGTTGGCTTTTTGCAAGCAAAAGACATGAAACAGCAGCGCAGCGTTAGCTTTGCAACTTCAAACAAAATTTCTTCAAAGAAACATGAAGTACAAATTGATGCCGCGTGTTTACATGAAAGGCATCCTTGTTTTAAAAATGTACCTGATTAACGATGACCTTATCCAATGTGGGTTTCCGGGAGAGGATGGAAGCTGATTTGGTGTGTCCAAACAGGATCTTTTGACAAGTGAAAATTCCTGCGTAGTTTTCATAGTCAGTCATGAAAACCACAAAATCTGCTTCTCCGGCGATATCTACAAGGACATTTTATAAATGTTATTTTCAACAAAACAAAATATAATTTCATATGACGATGACTTCAAACGGAATACATCTGAGCAAGCGTAAAACTATTTCAAATTTACGGAATTTGTGGTGTGCCTGTAATAAAAGATTTTTTTGTTTACTGCAATCAAGGACATTTGATGCTTCACGCTGTCGATTGCATTACAATAATTATATTTTGGTCGTAACAAGTTACACGTTTGCCAAAATAACGATACAAATACAAAGCAGAATTCATACAAACGTCCAAAAACTCCATTAGTTTTGTGATATTACAAAAGAATATTTTCCAACATTGTCAAAAAACATTGCATTGTACACCTACAATACACATAGTTGTGACAAGTGCCAATTTTGTTAGGCAGGTTAGTCAGCGATAGTGTTCTATTTTTTGTTCGAGTGCCAGCCTCTGTTGTTAAACGCAACTGATTGTTAGTCATCATAAAGTCCAGTTAGATGGAATAGGGGGATCGTGGATCGTATAGCACCATTCCGTGACTCATTCTTACATCTTGCCACAATCTTATTTATAAACGCGACAACCACAACTCACGCACGACTCTTGAGTATCTTTAGTATATAGGTATGTGCTTATTGTATTTTTAAGTGTGTTTACAAGCCAGAATACGTGCACCTTTTATTTACTTACACGGTTTTGTCTAACTCTTTACGGTTCTGTGATGCTTATTTATTTTTTCATACCGGTTTATGTTTTCTTTGAAAGGCTTAATGATTAGTGGCACATTACATGAGACATTGATTTTGGTAGGGTGTTAGTTTGCATATAGATGTTCTACTGTGAACATGCAACGGAAAAATACAACAGACACACAAAAACTTGTAACGCTGCGGTCTAATAAAAGGAGAAACTTCACGCGGATTGCTACCATATTGAACTGCTGCCACTTCTCTTTCTTACCGTAATATAGCTTCATTGAACCCAAGCCACGCACAACATAAGCAGTAATAAGAAAAAAAGTAATACGGAAAATTTGTCTGGGTAATAAACGCATTTCCTCGTTTCTACCAGGGCAGTAAACCTTACTACGTTCCGGTCAAGGAAGTATGTCACCCTGAGCCCTTGAACCCTAACATGCATTACATAAAATAAGTAAAGTTGACCACGCCTGAAAATTTCATTCATTTTGTGCTACTAAATACTGCATCATCCCTTACACTCCTTTTGTCTACTTTGACAAGCACTTCACTATCGTCCATCGTCCCAAATATAGCTACTATTGTAACTGAAAGGAAGGTAGATTCGATTTAGTGAATGACTTTGGATGCCTATTTTTAATTGTCATTCTCCCTACGAATATGGTTGTCACCTACTTGGAAATTTTTTGTTTGGCATGGTACAAAGTTGTGTTGAATTTCCAGAAATTTTATGTAACCAATGAATTTTGCATCTCACTAATTTATTCTTTCGATAAATAATGTGGGCCAAGAGTGACAGAGAGGTGAGTGCTAGAAAAAAATTCTCACCGTCTCCGAGTACGTAGTAAGATGGGATGTAGCACTCACAAAAGTTTACATTGTAAATACACGAAAAAATGTGCATCTTTTCCAAGCCGCAAGGTAGCCCAGAAGAGATGAAAAAAGATTGATGATGCACGCACACAAAGGTGAAGGCGAAAATAATTTCGGTAACGGTGCTTGCAACACAAAACGACACAGTAATGGCTCGTACTGAGTAAGGTTAAACGCTACGTTAAAGAGCATTACCGTACTTCATCACGTGAAGAAACAAGTGTACTACTATTATTACAAAGCGTCCTTACAGGACTTCTAGAACTTTGCATGAGCAAGCATACGTCAAAAAACAAGAAACTTGATATATCGCCACACTACATTGGCAAACAGTGTGTGTAATGTGTGTATGCGTGTTTCTATGTTTACAATTTACCGTATTTGTGCGTACGTTTGTACGCGCTCTACTACCACTGCCTATTTATTTTGACAAATTCTGCTGTGATTTGGCATGTATTTTTTTTGTTTACGGCACTGCAATAGATTAGATTCTAAACTTTATTAGTGCAAAATGTACGTTTAATTGGAGCACGCATTATTGTGTTATTGTGCACTATTGTACTTGATCTGCGCTTTCCTTGTGACCGGTTAATTTTCGATTGTCCTAGAACGTAAATACGGTCATTACTTCAGTGTCTAACAAAACTAACAACAAATAGTTTCCAGTGCGCAGAAGTGCACACACCACCTATTTGCATATTTGTATCCTTGGATATTTGTATGAACAAAAAATAATTGTAAATAAATAAATCAAAGTGAATTGATGATCATTTTATCCTTCGATCTTTTCCCAATTTACTGACGAGCTTTTTTATGTGTAAACTTTTGTGAGCATAATTACCTACTGGGTGGGAAAATTAAAGTTTTAAAAGTGAACATATCAACTGCTTGGGGAACTTGCATTTTTCGGTTTATCGACTTCTTGGTACACAATTTGGAGAATTGGGCCGCAGGAATAAAAGAGTGTAAGAATGAAGAACTGGTAAGAAGTACATAAGAGGGGAGAGGTGGATGTTGGTTCAAGTACGTACTTTTTCTGAGGTGTAAGTATTCTGATACCTCAACAAGTTGTGCTTTTCTGTGATCCCTTTGTGTGATATACCCATTTCTCTAGCAAAATAGTAATTTTACCATTGTGCTTACAACAAAAAGATACATGATAAAAATGATGTCCTTAATGTCTTCGCTTCCAAGTCTTTTGAGAAAAAAAATCTCGTCATGAAGATGCGACTTGATGGGTTATATAAAGAAAAAAAGGAAGCAAACGGTTTTTAGTATCGTTCCATTTACATACATATACTTGCTCCATCCAACAGAGAACCACTAACGAGCAAAAGAAATGACAGCTTCCTTCTATCTGCTTTCTTTTTGTTCAAACACGTACGAATTAATGCTCACATGGTTTTGTGAGAAAATTTTAGTCATTTGGGTCTTAAGTACTGCTTATGTTTATAGATTAAATTTTAAATGCACGGCTGACTATATAATTTATGGACATCATACTCATACTTATGGTTGTTCATGGTTAAGAATATTCAAGAAGAAGCAATGTTGGGCTCAAATGCGACGAATACACAAATGGGCACGCACGCACAAACCATTTGAAATAATTATACGATTTTGAAAACTAAAGCCTTTTTCCTTAGTAAATTATGTTCAGTCGTATTGTTTTGCTTACTCAGTGGGAACTTCACTCGCATACGAGATGCCTTGTCTGAATCAGGAACACTCAAAACCCCAGTGTATCTGAAATAACAAAATGATCAGGGTAAACGCACTGTCATGTCGACATATCATGTTAAAGGTTTATTAGAAGTCATTTCAAAGAGTAAACTGCCGCGTCATGTCATACTCATGACTATGACGATCATCATCATCCTGGCTTGGTCTCTCTAGTCTCTATAATCTGTATCGAATCGAATTCAGGATATATATACGTTGATGCTGTTAATGTTTCTCTAAAAAAAGCAATGCAAAAATTTGGAATTCTGCTGAATTTTGTATTCACAAATATGATATCATTACATTGGTCATCGGTTGATTCTACGCTGCGCTGGCTTGTGCGGTGGCGGTCAAGGTTATTAACGAGGTAGTCTTTACCATTCATATTTTATGTGTGTATGTTCGTCACAGTGTATAAATTTGAACGTGATTTTTAGAACAAGTGTAGATAAAGAAATTGTCCAAACTGAACTAATTGTAAGTTTATAAAGACATTTTCAGCAGAAATGATGTTGGTAGATCAGAGAGAGAGAGATATAAGTACAGTGATTATATGATTATAGTAAATACACAACACCACACTGTCCCCATGACACTTACGTGTATGTATGGTCAACGCCTATCGTATCCAGAATAAAGTGTTGTCGAGTCTGGACAAGGCGAATTTTTCCATCGGGTCCTTGAGTGAAATTGTATTTCATGCAGGAACTAGATGTAGCAAACTTTTGGATGACGTACCATTCTCCCATGAACTGTAAATTATAGTGATTGAGAAAACCGCATTATTTATAAATTTTCAATAAAAATGAGTTAATCCCCCGCGAATTTCCCCATTTACAATAAAATGTCATATTGTGCGCATATATATGCTTCTTTACACTGACAGTTCACATGAAATAGCTTGGCGTTCAATCCCTCTTCCTCTTTTACATCTAATAATACGTCGGCACACTGGCGACGTTTTGTGGTTTCACAAACAAAATTGAAACAACAAAGCCTCAGAATAAACTTTTGTTGTATTTTATAGCACAGAGGATATCCTCTTGAAAAAATACTCGCGTACCTATGTTAATGGAATTCATATATTTGAACAAATAAATATACACATATAGTTTTTTTATAATTCAAAACAGTTTTATGCTGTCAGTGGCGTTGAAGGTTGACAGTGAAATTTTCCTGGGCACCTACTGTGCGGCATTTAAAAAAAGTGCCTCAAATTGAATCTTTTTTTCTGCTCGGTGCCAGAATAGAATTATGGATGGATGTTGTTCTAGCATTTAAACGATGAAGCTATCTCGATAGCGGTCAACGTCAAGTTAAGTTACTGGCTACCAAATCATAATAAAAATTATTGCATTTTAACAAAAAGTTAACTCGTTAGCATACGTAGCTCTACCAATGAAAGCTCATTACGAACATTTGTAATTTAACCTGAGTTACGTTACAAAACATGCATGAGCTGCAAACTTGTAGCAATCATTTTTACGTTCGAAATAAAAAAAAACTGTTGCAACTGCAACTGTATTTTTATCATTCTTTACTTCAAATAAAAAATATTCCACCGGTTTTTTTATTAAGTTTTGTAAGTCAAGGTTTAATTTTTCAATGCCGTCTAATGTAATAATTCGGTAAACATCAAACCATTAAAGAAACCGCAAACCCATTTACAATCCCATGTTTTGGCAGCAAAATGCTAATCTGTAGTACAGATTCTGTACTATGCCTGATTCTCACGTATTCTACGAGCGAGTGGTTAGTAGAAATGTAAAAGAAATTGCAAACTTACTTTGTCCATGTCGAAGTCTTTCAAAGGCTCTACTTTCGGGCAGGAGCCAAGACCCATTGTATGTGCCGTGGTTAGATCCCATCCAACAGCAGCCAAAAGCGCCATGGCTGCAAGGAATGTCTTCTGGAAACCCATCTCTACACTTTCGATTTATTCAATTACTTCTATCGGAATTGTCACTGAAAAACGAACACTGCCACTGATGCAGGCGCAATGCTTCTGACAGACAGGCGGGCAGAAACTAGAAGTGAAACGGGAGAGAAGATAACGCTGTAGTGAGTGTGACAGAACAAAGTAAAAACGAAGGATGAGGTTCTCGGTTTGTTTGGTTTTATCCAATCCTACCCTAACTACTACACTATCAACTATACGGCAACGAGAATACTAAACAATGAAAATCAAGGTTGGATAGGACGCGTATTCATCAGAAAGGAACTCATAGAAGTGGCATAGAATAGGATATTGCCGTGATTCTTCTATGTTGGCAAAGTGGCAATCGCAACCAACAACGGAGAGCTAACGCGTTAGCCTTCTTCACACAAATAGTAAGCGAAGTGCATGGTATAATGCACTTTGCACACATTAACTTGTATGGCGCACTTTTGTACAAAAAAACAAGTGTACCAAATCATTAAAAGGTGTTTACTTTTTAAAATATAATAAAACATACATATTTAAGTATCTACCATGATGACACCAAATATGCCTTGTATGTGGCCTAGCATACAACCAAATCTCGGCCAGTGCAATAATGCTTTTGCCTTTGCCTTTTTTCGTTTGTATGCACAAAACAGCGTGTGTCAAAACGATGCAGAGAAGAGAAGAGCTGATGCTCATTCATACACAAATTTGTTAAGGTACACACAAAAAGCATTTTACAAACGCAGAGCAGCTTGGCAGCTCACAGACAAGAAAACTAATTTATAGCAGGTATTCACTTTTACTCGTCTCCCTTTTTGGGAATTTCCATCGGTTTTAATCTCTAAAAAAGGGTATTCCTTAGAAACTGGGGAATTTTCAAATGAAAATAAATACTTTGACCAAAAAAGATGACGTTGCCTAGGAAATTTTCCCTTTCTATTTTGGTTTGGTTTTTCTCCGTGAGCAAAAATTAACTTGAAAAAAAAAATAACAGCGCGCCAAAAAAATTGTTTTCCAACAATGCATTTTAAATTAACTACCGAATAAACGTTGTTGCTATTATTATACTTACAGTTCTACTAGAAGTAAGTGTCACATAAATTTTATCACTACTACAATATATTTTGTTTGTCACATACCAAAAAAAACGAAGAAGGGAGTAGCTTTGACTGTGCAGCTTCACTCACGCACTTGACTCACTGGAATAATCTCTGCAGTGCTATTGTCAAGGGTATTTAAAGGGGTTGGCCGAACCTCAGATGTGCTCTGACTGCGAGTAATGATAGAAATGATGATGACTAGTACCACTACCACCAAACTGTATGACGATGATCACCACAACCGGGATGGTGATGATGATACAGTTCGCTGTCTCCCTCTTCTCTATAATCACTTGAATGGACTTTATTAAGAACCCTCTATCTTTTCCCTTGATTCAATCAACTGTTGAATCATCACAGCGAATGCGCTGTGTCCATCCTCATCTTATTTATAAACCCACAACAACGAACCACACAACAGCGACTTGTCTTGTGTGTAGCCAGTAAAAAAGTTCTAAAAGCCACACAGTTGTACCACTGCTACTACTTTACTACCACCATGTAAAATTGAACAAAAAATATAGATATAAGATGAGGTAGTAGTTTGAAAAAATGTGTTCAGTATTCACCGCTCACCAGAGAAGATACTAAACCAAGAGATTATTATTAATATTGTAATACTACGTCGAAGAATGTGGACGATGATGACGATGCTGAAACTTGCTTGTTGTAAATATGAAAGTGTGTGGAGTGTGGACGACAACGAGCGAGATGAAGGAACCACTTTGCGGCTCTGTTTTTATAGTTTTAATGGTGTAGGTAGACTTTTAAGATGAACTCTCTGCTGCGATCTGAAAATGTTACATTTATTCATCAGAGTAAGACACCAACATGTATATATATATATATGGCATTATCTTTATGTCTACAGCGTCGTAGTGATTACGGAATAAAATTGACAAAAATATGCGTTTCATATTTTTATTCTAGTTTTATTATGTTATATAAAAAGTAACAAGTAAAATGATGACACTAAAGTGATATAACACTGAAATGGTCCCATTTACAACGTTGAAGTATGTAGGATTCAGACATTTCTGATTTTCAAATAGGATTGGCTTATATAACAGAAAATCATAATGCTTGTATATACTCAATATTATAAAATATATGCTGGATTTCAAGATTCATCGTTGCCTACTGGGTGTTGTTGTTGTTGCTATCTACAATGTATGGTTATTCAAACGAATATTCCACCATTTCTACTGACCATTGCATTGTACGGCGACCGGCTAACAATTCTATTGAATAGAGACAGAAACAGAAGCCGTGTAACATGCAATGCAGAATCGCTTCGCTAAATTAATTATTAGTGTTTGCTTACATACGTACTACAATTACAAAGCATGCGTCATTGTTGGGTGTGGGAATGGGATTACTCATTCTCAGTCAGAAGTAAAGGACTATTAGTAAATCAAGTATGTTTTTGCCAATATGACAAAACTGCAAGATCATGCTTTTCGTGCGTTTACGTGAGGTCTCTTTTTCATAATATGTTGTTAGTTACAGACAGAGTAATACATAAACGAATAAATCGAATCAAGCATTTTTAAGCCAGAGCATCATCATGTCACTTATTGAATGACTTGAAATGGCAGTATATTGTGTAACTTATTGATCTGTATTAACTTATTCTTGGAAGTTGCGTGATCGGTATCGGTAGTACTCCGATGTCAGGGGGTTGAGGACTGAGCCTGTCCAGAGAAGACAATGGAATATTTACGTGTTGAAGGATTTTTTCTTAGAACTTTTTTTTATCTAGAACATTTTAGCTTCATCTTTTTAACAAACAAAAATTTATATCAATAGTCATTTAAATTAGAATAAATTAGAATATATTATATAAAATTTTGTTTTCAAGTAGACGTGGCTAGCGTATTCTACGAATAACTTATTCAACTTTATAAAATTCGAGGTATAATGTTTTAACTGTCACTCACTCTAGCTGAAATGTTCTAACAGTTTTCCCATTCCGACTCATACGATTACAATATAATATGTAATTTTCAGCGCGCTTCAACTTTTGATTGCATACATCCTACACTAAACTCAGCTCAGCTTCCGCTCTAAATACAAAATGCACGACTCAATTTTCTACGAAACACACCTATCAATTTATGTATATGCTTGCCTAGATCTGTTGTATGTGTATAGTATAGTATGAAGTGCAAAGTGCAACTGTCAAAATATATATGCAGAAAACACAATTCCGGCCGTGTGTGTTACAGTTTGGTAGTTATTAATATGGTATTATCTTACTCAACTTTGCAGAATGAGGAAAACTTTGAAAACCTTTGGTTATTATTTTCGTTGGCTCAAGTGTTTATTCTCCATATATATCATTTAAAAATTATCTGAACTAAATCTTTGTGGGCACGCAAAAATTGCAATCTCCGGTTGTATTTATATTGAAAACCAAAATATTATACTCACTACGCAAGATTTACGATTGGTCATTAAATATATTGCATTCTTTAAGCCAACCGCTCATTGGTTTGTTAGCTAATTACAACGATGTAAATGTAACGTGGGCTTACATTTTACATTGTGGAAAATCCCATTCTAATAAGTAAGAGAATTGAATATAGGAAAAGAGATTTAAAAATAAATACGAGGGCCAACAAACAAAACCTGGTATATGCACTTGGCTATCTAAGAGTAAGTGCACCTGCGTGCCAAATTTTAAACTCGAAAAGAATACATACTACCTTGCTTCTTTCCAATGTCATGAGTCATGAAGGTGACCCTAGGGGATTATCTTCATGTATTAATTTTATGTGTTGTAAATAGGAGGTTATTGCAATTCCCAGTAACCCCGCTTCAATAAGATTGAAAACATGTGACAGGTCACATTGTTTTTTTAGTTAGTATGTAACACAATATTTGACAGGTCTAAGAGAGTGGTTGGGGAGAATCAATCTGAATCCAATCATATGAACTTACATAATATGCGTATCAGACTTGAGATAATTCGACTATTTTTATAAGTTTTGCTTTTTCGCCCACACATTTACCTCGCAATCAGAAAATTCACATGATGTGTTGTTATTCGCTGGTGAAAATTCAAATAATTCGTTTTTCTGCAATAGAAAACTTGTGAACGTCTAGAACAGATAGAGAACAAGGCATTGAAGACATTGACAAGGCTGCTATACTCTGGTAAATGAAATAAATAACTAGAAGTGTGTGAAACCCCTAATAGCTAATGAAAGTAGCGTAGAATTATAAAATATGAAGCGATTTAGATATTATGTGTTAATTAAAATTTAGTCCTTTTACTGACGACTGATTGTAACTAATAATACACATAGAATTTCGAAATTTACGTTAAAGCTCTTTTCAAATATGGTCGGTTATTGAAAACCCTGACTCAATAGGAGCTAACGTGTCAGAGCTATCAGCTAACAATATTTCATCTTTGATGACGAAGTAAGTAAAAAAGCTTGGTTGATGGTAATGGTCCAGTATAAGATGATACATAGGATGTTTATTATTCATGATATGACACGAATCGATTTTGGAAGGGTTTTTAAACTTGTAGATATTAGAGAGGCAGAGACGGCCAACCAGATTGAAATGAGAATTTCAGAACAACTGCTATGCAGTACTCAGGGTATGACATGGAAAAAATCGTGATATGGAAATAACATGTAAAAATCATGTAAATACATGTAAAAAAGAATTGTCATTGTAAAAATGAAC